>JADRCH010000157.1:3072018-3134341 GCA_019843965.1 Rhynchomys soricoides | reverse complement strand
GGACACCATCCTCATATTTAAATATTCTAGAGTCGGACACCATCCTCATACCTGCCTCCCTTGAGGGTGTGGTCCCCAGCATCATATATCTTCCTAACTCCATCTGTCCACTTGGGCAGTCCCCTCACCCCATTACAGTTTCTTTTTCTTACCTTATCCCACAGTTTTCTAATATCACATTCCCAAGAATCAGTCTTTATGCACTTAGTTATTTTAATGTAAAATGAAATAGCCACAGAGTATTTTACTAATCAGGGAACCTTAGTTCCTAGCATGCTTCATTTTCAGATAATATGTAATATTACATTAAGCCTCATAGTGCATGTTTTGTTATTTTTAAAAATGATGATTCCAAATATGCAAGCTGTGTATTTAGACAAAATTAATATTTCCCTAACTGGCAGTGGCTGTAATGGAAATTGTAATAAATGTACCATTCCCGATGTGTTGGCCTGGTGCCAGTACAAGATAAGGCAGAGGAAACTGCTTAGTGTCAGTTTCTTCATGAAGAAAAATGTCCATGGCTTCAAAGCAGTCCTCACGTTCTGTATTCTGTAATCATAGCAAAGTGCATTCTGACATTTCTTTTTTCAGACATGAAAATTTGAAAAGAATAAAACCTTACAGTGAATTATATCCCTTCTTTAAAATGTAAGAAAGTAATAGATGTGAGTATCTGGATACCAAACATTTTATTGTTCATTATATTAAGTGTTAGGATAATATTTGTTAAAATTTTAGAATATTACTTCTTCTTAAGCCAAATATAACATAGGCATTTTGGATAAGCTCTCAAACTAAAAATGTATATTTTATTTTTGTTATAATTATCCATTCTACTTGGCCCCTAATATGCTTAAAATTTTGGCAGCTTAATTTTCCAGACATAATTGATATTTGAATATTTTAATATAATCGGCTTTTATCTTGAGCTGCCAAAGCTTTACATTTTGAGGGGTATTGTCTTTTCAACATATTTTAAAATTTAATACGAGTGTATAATTTTCCATCCTCCTTTGATCCTTCTTTTATATCTCCCCTTACTCTCCTCTAAATTCTCCAATTTTATGAACTTTTTAGTCTCTCTATTCATGTTTCATTTGCTATACAGAGGATTTAATATTATTATATCCCACTTGTCATTTGACAGTTTCAATTCCTAAGTGAAAGAAATCCTATTCTTATAGACATTTCCTATACCTACATCTTGTAGAGTATTTTCTAAATTCTTTGCTAGTAGTTTCAGCATTTCAGGTTTTCTATAGAGATCTCTGATTCATTTAAAGTTAATCTTTGTGCACATTGATACATAGCGTTTTAATTTCAATCATGGGATGGGATATAAAGTTTTCTCAGTCAAAGTAAGGACCAAGAGTTGGAAATAGGACAGCAAGATAAGGATATAATGACTCACCAATCTGGCTCTGTGCTCATATAAGAGTCTCAAGTTAAGCTTGTCAATTGGATAAGGTGTGGGCAGAATAGGCCTAGGGTATATAAGATTAACATACTAGAACACAAGATATGCAATAGTGCCAAACATGAGGAATGGGGTCAAGGAAGATGGGGCTAAACAGACTGGCCCAGCTCATATGATGTCCAGACTTGGATCACAGGTTGTGAGTGGAGCAGGAGGCATTGATAATTCTGAGAGAATGCACAGGATATGTAAGCAGGATGATGCTGGAAGAGTAGAAATGTCATCAGTATGTGCAATCTAATATAATTCAGAGAAATGGGAAGGGAATAGGTATAATACGGTTCAGGAAAGTGACTAGATCAATCCTGTGGACAGAGTATCACTCCAGCTAAGGCATGTGGGCTGTTTGTGATACTGCTCTGGAAAACTCACATGAATTCACCAGAATGGGCTGATATATAATATCTGCAAAGGACACAGAGCCCCGGGGTTAGAAAAAGCTCACATAAGACCAATAACTGCTATAGGGATAAAGGGCATCTAAATCACCTATGACTTCTTTCATTTCCTATAAATAATTACATGAAAATGAAAAAAATAAAAATGAAAGTAGTAGAATACACAACTTCAAACAGTAGGTTAGTCTTCATTCAGTCTATTCTTGATTGTTACGTTTTAATCATAAATGTCTTACAATGCTTTAATTACATTTTCTCTTTTACTGTCAGAGAAGGTATGCATATATATTATATATATATATATATATTATATATATGATGTATATAACATATATTATATAAAATTGCACATTCTGTGTAGACAATTACATAGTCCCTTGTGTGTATGTGTGTATGTGTGTGTGTGTGTGTGTGTGTGTGTGTTTATGTAGGTATGTACTTATACATGGGTTGTATAAGCATGTGTATTTATACTCTTATTTAAATGTGGAGGATAATTCTAAAACTGCTTGATTCTAGATTTGTCTCATACTTTAAGAGAGTTGACAATTGTTTTCTTTTATGGTATTTGATATTACTCCCTTATCTTACTGGTATCTGGTTTCTTTTTGCATACCTATTTTAAATTAAGCTGTTTTCAATTAATTTCTTGTGGCTTAATGCAATCACTTCTTGTTTATTCCATTCTTATTTATAATTACTTAAGATGTTCCTCAGGAATCTTATGAATTACACTACATTGTAGCATTCTACCTTCTGCTATATATTTTCCTTTCCCTATTCTTTTCATCATGTGTATCATAGGTAAGTTACAATACTTGTATGTATGTGTGTGTGTGTGTGTGTGTGTCCACATGCAACAATATGTGTATGGAAGTTAGAGAATAACCCCTAGCAGTAATTTCTTTCCATCTACAGTTTATCTCAAGAATTTAAATCAGTTATTGAGACTTGACTTCATCTCTCTGCCCTACTTTGGATACATTTATGAATAGTAATTTGAGGTCATTGTCATGATTATAGAAAAAGACAATTGGATTAACAATTCCAGAATTTCTACTTACTTACATTGGCATGCATTTGTTCTTGACTTTACTTTCCGAATCCATAGTTCATATTTTCACTTACCTCATTGGTTAAATGCATCTCGTTATTTTCTACATTTCAAATACTAACCTTGTATTGATTTCTTGTATACAAGAAATCATAGAATAAAAGATAGTGGATTTACTTTAAATAGTTTTTAAAAATATTTTATTGTAAAATAATAAGCTTTTAAATCTGATTAAATAGAAAATTAAGAAAATGCTTCATCTATCCTTTAATCTCAGGAGTATGACACACATAACACTTTATTTTCTTGTAATAGCTGATTGGACAAATTTGTTTTCAAGTGAAACTTCAGATTTTAGAACACCCATTTCAGATTAAAACATATTTTTGGAGAAATGACAGTTAGATATTTTTAATGTTTTCCTTAAGAAATGTAATAGGATACAGCAGGTCTTTTCCCACTGAGGTGAGATAGGGTAGTCCTCTGCTGCATAAGTAGCAGGGGCCATGGACCAGTCCATGTATACTCTTTGGTTGGTGGTTTAGTCCCAGGGAGTTGTGAGGGGTCTGGTTGGTTGATACTGTTGTTCTTCCTATGGGGCTGCCATCCCCTTCAGCTCCTTCAGTCCTTCCTCCCACTCTTCCATAGTAGAACCCAACCTCAGTACAATGATGGCTCTAAGTATCTACATTTGTTTCAGTCAGCTGCTGGTAATGTCTGTCAGAAGACAGCCACATGAGGCTCCTGATTGCAAGTACAATATGACATCATTACTAGTGTCATGGATTGGTGCCTGAACATGGGGTAGATCCCAAGTTTGGCTGGTGACTGAATAACCTTTCCTTCGGGTTCTGCTCCCTTTTTGACCCTGCATTTTCTTTAAACATAACCAATTCTGGGTCAAAAAAGGGAAGGTGACGGAGTAAAGACCTCATGAAAGGGGGCACAGGAATGGAGCAACATTTGGAATATAAACAAATAACATAATTAATAAAAAGAAAAGAAATTTAAATTGGCAAAGTACTATTGGAAGGATTGTTATTGGTACAAGATACCTTAAGAGCAAGTTCTGAACACAAAGGATATTAATTTGCCCCAGAGAGACAAAGGATAAAAAAGACACAAAGACAGGAAATAGAGTGTGAGGGAGAAGGGGAAAGGAAGAAAGGAGAAGGGGGAGGAATATTTATTTCAGAAGATCACAGGACTGTTTCTGGTGAGAGAGGTAACAGACATGGCCCATACTCTTAGACATGGCAATTGTCTCTTGATAAAAGTAGAAGTGGAAACCCTGTGTTGGGATGATTTTGTTTGTTTGGATTGGGCATGTTAGTTAGTACAGCCAAAGTGGGGCTTTTGCTTGGTGAACATTAATACCTTGATAGCTGGATCTTGGTAGTCAGCCTCATGGAGAGGAAATAAATAGGAGAATAGACCTTTGGTAGCATGCAGTAGGAAAGTAATCTATTTTTTCTAGTAAGGAAGAGGAAATAGGGGAGTGACAATGTCTGTCAGATTCATGTATGCCATGCTCAGGCCGGCTAGAGTCTTTGTAACTATTATATTCTGTATGTGGTAGTTTGAAAGGAAATGGCCCTATAGGTTTATGTGGAGTGACACTATTAGGAAATAAAGCCATGCCAGAGTAATGGTAGCCTCATTTGAGGAAGTATGGCACTGTGGTTGGGCTTTGAAGTTTCAAATGCTAGAGGCAGGCCCAGTGTCATTCTCTCTTCTGCCGGCCAATCTAGACTTAGAAATCCCAGATCCTTCTCTAGTAACATGTTTCTGCATGCTTCCATGTTTCCTACCATGATGAAAATGGACTGAATCTTGGATAGCACAAATTAATTGCTTTCCTTTATAAAATTTGCCATGGTTATGGTGTCTATTCAGAGAAACCTTAGCAGTAAACTTTAGCAGTAGAACCTTGGCTAAACCTCTAGTTAACACCAGGCACATGTGATTTGAACAAAGCATAATTATCTTCCAGCAAGTTAATATGTATTTCATGAAGTATAAATACAGATATGCTGGATCAATATTTATCTGCATGATGAGCCTATGAGTATGACTTTACCTTTTTTTGGTCAGGATTTTTGTTTTGTGTTCTGTTTTGCTTGGTAAGTTGACTCTTTTATGAGAAAGCTCCAGCATTTTGGTCTCTACATAGTAATTTTCCAATTTTATTAACTATAGTTTAAGAAAACATAGAAACATACACACACCTGAGAGAGAGAGAGAGAGAGAGAGAGAGAGAGAGAGAGAGAGAGAATACTGATACTGCATGCACATAATTTAGGGCCTTTACTCAACTTTGAACAAATGCAGCTTAAATATATAATATCAAATAAACTGGTATAGACATGTTCAGAATGTATTGAATATGTAACTTCTGTTGTCTATCACTGAGAGAAAAGATTAGTTATCTTGCTTGTAAAAAGATGGTTGTTTCCTGAAAAAATAACAAGTGAAAGATGAAATGAGACCTAAAATACAAACAAGGTAGATATAACCATGTCTATATAAGAACATATTATTAATCTTCTGACAATCTATTTGCATAATTATTCTTTGTAGGATACATTATTTTTTCTCTTGTGGTCAGAAGTTTGAATAAGAGTGTTTCCTTTATTTGGGAGAAAAATCTGTAAAGGATATCTCTGTAAGAATTCGAATACACTGTCTGCTTGCAGCTGGAGTAGTTATTGGAGAGAACAGTAGGTGGATGAGGCTTTCTTTTTTAGGCCAAGTTTGGGTAGTGCTAGGAGTAACCAAGGAATAGTAAAAGATGCCAGGTAAACAATACATTGTTTAGTATCATGGCGCAGGAGGTGGAGTAAAGTCCCGGGTCCCTCCCGGGTGCTCGAGCCTCTGCGAGGGAGGGACAGGACTAGGGCAGTTTGACCATGCAGACCCCAGATTGCCAGGCATGTGTCTGGCTGTGAGAAGCCATGCACAACAGTCAGCTCCAGGGGGTTCCCAGGCTCTTGGGCATACAGACACCACTGGATACCCAGAAAGATCTGAGAGCAAAGTGGGGGCTCACAGGCTAGAGGTGGCCTGGGCCAAGAGGGGAAGGCAGGGAGGAGCTGAACCGGATACCACAGACCATGGTTGGCCACTTGGCCCTGGCTAGGTCACATGGTTTGGTTTGGTTGGGTTGGCAGACATGGTTGGGAGCGCTGGGAGGCCTTTTGCAGGAGATGAGGAGGCAGCAGCTCTTTAGATGAAGGCCTGTTCCATTGTTCCTTATGGCAGACGAATAGAGACAGTCTGCAGTCTAGGAACATTGTAAATGCCTGCTGTCCCTCATAGAGTTTTTGCCCCCTATTGGGCCCATGGGTTTAATCCTTAGCTCAACCAGAAACCAGGCTGCCTTTCTAGGCCCCACAATATATGATAAGCATCTCTTAAGAGGAGGTCTTATTTGGTAATTTTAAAGAACTAGGGATGAAAAATTCAGGGAAATAAGTCAGGAATACTATTTCCTGTAGTATGGGAAAGTTATCTTTTTTTAAAAAAAATACTTTATTTACATTTCAAAAGTTTTCCCCTTTCCAGGTCTCCCCTTTGGAAACCCCCTATCTCATGCCCCCTCCCCCTGCCTCTATGAGGGTATTCACCCACCCACCCACCCACTCCTTTTTAACTACAGTAAAAAAGATATTTAAAGGTGGTACGGTCATAGCTAATATTTCGGACTTCTGTTTCACTAGATAGTTGAACAAGGGGCTGTCATTCCCCTTTTGCACCTCTACTTCTGGACAAGTTTTCTGGACAAGTTTGTTGTCCTTACGGGGACTATTGTGACAATCTCTGGTTTAAGAAACTTTGGAAGAAGAGGACACTGTGAGGAGAGGATCCATCCTCAGTGGCCTAATAGCCTGCCACAATATTTTTTTTTGATTATTTTATTTATTTACATTTAAACTGTTATCCCCCACCTCAGTTTCCCCTTCACAAGCCCCCTATCCTCTCCTCCCTCCCCCTTGCCTCTATGAGGGTGCTTTCCCTCCTACCCATCCACTCCTGCCTCTGCAGCCTAGTGTTCCCCTTTCCTGGGTTATCAAGACTCCACAGACCAAGGCACTCCCCTTGCAGTGATGCCATATAAGGCAGTCCTCTGCTACATATCCAGCTGGAGCCATTTCCCCTCCTCCTGTACTTTTTGGTCAGTGATTTAGTCCCTGGGAGCATTGTTGAGTCTGGTTTGTTGATATTATTGTTCTTCCTATGAGGTTGAAAATCCCTTCAGCTCCTACAGTCCTTGCCCTAACTTCCCCATTGTGGTCCCCATGATCAGTTCAACATTTGACTGTGTACACTCACATCTGTATTGGTCCAGCTCTGGCAGAGTTTCTCAGTAGACAGCTATACTAGGTTCCTGTCAGTAAGCACTTCTTGGCATCAGCAATAATGTCTTGGTTTGGTGTCTGTAGATTGGATGGATCCCTAGGTAGGGAAGTCTCTAAATGGCCTTTCCTTCAGTTTCTGCTCCACTGTTTGTCTGTGCATTTCCTTTGACAGGAGGAATTCTGGATTAATATTTTTGAGTTGTGAGGGTGGCCTCATCCCTCAACTGGGGGCCGTGCCTATATTCTGGATATGGTCTCTACAGGTTCTATCTCCCCTTTGTTGGGTATTTCAGCTAAAGTCCTCCCTGTTGGGTCCTGGGAATCTCTTGGGTACCTAGCATCTGGGACTTACTATTGGCTACCCCTGTTCACCCTCCCCCATTGCTACACATCTGCTTTCACATTCTTGACTTTCAAATTCTACTTCTCCCACATCTACTCCCATATCTGAACTGGTCACCCTTTCTCCCCTCTCCAGCCTTTCTCCTTCCCAGATCCCTATCTCCCTCTTCTTTCCAGAGATTATTCTCTACTCCCTACTGAGTAGTACTGCAGTATCCACAGTTTGGTGTGGTCTTCTTTCTTCTTGGGTTTCATAGGGTCTGTGAGTTGTATCGTGAGTACTCTGAGCTTCTTTTTTGGCTAATATCCACTTATCAGTGAGTACATACCATGTGTTCTTTTGTGACTTGGTTACCTCACTCAAGATGATATTTTCAAGTTCCATCCATTTGCCTGTGAATTTCATGAAATCATTGTTTTTAATAGCTGAGTAGAGATCCATTCTGTAAATATAACACATTTTCTGTATCCATTCCTACAGTATGTCTTGGATCTAATATTATCCACTTAGAATTCCAGATTATGAATAGTTTAGGATATGGGTGTTGTTTGCACCAATCTGTCTGATCTGCCTCTATCTGACATTGGGGCATATAGGGGTTTTGAGTGTATACTCCTGCTTTGAGATATTCAATAGTAACCAAGGGGATCCAGATAAATGGAGCTAAGTTGTGGAAGGATGACCTGATTTTGAATTCACTGTAAATAAGACTAGACAAAATTAAGACACAATGTTGAGGACACAAAGTTCAGAGATTAACATGATGGCTTAGAAGCAGAATTCTTCTTCAGCTTTGGCTGTGTGATGCAACTTTGAGCCTTTGATACTTTATGTCTGGGCAGGAGACTGGGAAGTTCAGACTAACTCTAATGGCTTTTATGATTCTCTATTGATTCTGGACTTTGAATAGTACTGTCCACTTGGCTTCTAATATTTACAACCAAACACTTTCATATTGAATATTATGAGGATGATACAGATATATCTAATAATATCTTGGTAATATTGTGACTAAAGAACACAGATAAAAATAAATCATTTGAGCAGGGTTGAGGACCTTATGTATGATATTTACATGTGAGATGTAAGAATGATATATAAATATATAATATAATTTTGAATGTTGAACTTCAATATATTGTTATACAGCCCTTATTTACATCAAGACAGTTATCTCAAGTTATAGGTTACCTCTGTTAAAATATATTTAACCTACTTTTACTATGAATACCCAGATTTAAAGCTATTAACAAATGAAATGCTGACACATGCTTGCCCATAGTTTGATTTTGTAGTCCTTGTAAAAGACGCATGAGCAGAATGATCAGAAATGGGAAAAGAGTGTCAAGTTCATGGTTAGAATAATCATAAAATTCTTTTAATTTGATTATTGTTAGAGTTTGTCTTGGTTTTTGTTTTGTCTTTTTATTTTGTTTTTTTTGTTTTTGTTTGTTTGTTTGTTTTGTTTTTTGTTTTTTGAGATAGGGTTTCTCTGTATAGCCCTGGCTGTCCTGGAACTCACTCTGTAGACCAGGCTGGCCTCAAACTCAGAAATCCACCTGCCTCTGCCTCCCAAGTGCTGGGATTAAAGGCGTGTGCCACCACTGCTTGGCTGTTAGAATTGTTAATATTCTATTTGTTATGTTTGTTTTTATTATCAATTATTTTAATTTTGATTAAATTTTCCAACTGCCTAAGTCCACATAGGTAACTGAAATTAATCACTGTCTTTCCTATAAGGCTACTGAAGTGGTTGATTCTCACCATCACTTATCACTGTGGGGAGTTTCTCTGTGTTCCAGCCTTTCTTTTACCAGCTGTTTCTTCTATGTGATGTTAGGGTGAAGGCCTTGATGAACTGCAAATTTGTTTGGAAATAGGGACAGGATTTTCAGCTATGCTGATACTTTTCTATATAGACTAGACATTGGTTAGCATTTACTTGGTAACTTATCCATGATCTTCCAGAACAAAAGGATAGGTGACAAATCAGAGCTGCAGGTCATTTTGAGAGATGTCTAAAAGTCCACTGGGACCTAGTTGATATGGAATGGAGAAGTGCAAAATAATGTTGATTTTAATACAGAACTCAAAATATAGAAGGCAGTACATTAAGTGGGCCTCACATTATTATTACTGAAAACTACCCAGAAGACCAGTTACATCACAGGGGTACACTTAATTATTGTATAATATTTAGATAAAGATTATGCAGAAATTAGGCACTTTCAACGAATATTTATGAGATGTGCATTTTTATTCATGTAAGTGCTATCAAAAATAGACGAACAATTTAAAATAACGCTATAAAGGCTTTATAATAATGTATTGAAATTCAACATTCAAAATTTTAATATTGTGTATTTTTATATCATCTCTAGGTTTCACCTTGTAAATGTCTTATAAAGCTTCCTCAAACCTACTCTAATAACTCCTTAATTGTCTCTGCTTTGTCACAATCTTACAAAGACATTATTATATGTACTGTTGACTTATATGTATATTTCCTTTGTAAAAGTGTATAGCATATGCATTTTAAAAGCCAAGTAAACAACACCATTAAAAAGTCAAAATCAATAAAATTATGTAAGTCATTATATTTAGCTACCAACTTTACCACCCTTGAAATACTTGAGGCACACAACTGTATTACATTGCATTAAATAATCTGAAGAAAGGGAACTCATGTTCAAGCCACATATTCAGAAGTTATACAAAATTGTACTTTTCTTTTGAGTAAGTTATAGATGCAATAAAATGTAAAGACATCATTATGGCATTTTGAACTAGAAGGTCAGTAAATTGTCTGCTTCAAAATGGAGTCCAACTTCCAGATTTGTATTTTAGTTTGTTCATCATTTGAAGACAAATCTATTTAAATGCAAATGAACAACCATGAAGCAATGAAACTGAATTATATGCAAAGAAATCTAGTTGAAGAAATTGAGTGGTTTAGCATTTTCAATCAAATTCAAAAGTAGATTTGTTTATGTTCAAAAACTCTACTAAGCAAAGTTTAAACATGACTGTTCCAAAATAGTGATTAAATTACATTTCTTAATACCCCACAGCAACGTACCTACATCTCCAACACATTCTCATGCATTGGACATATTCCATCTTCCAATTAATCCTCCAATGGGAATAAAACAAATGTCCAATGAAATACTGTTCTTTATGTGATTTTTAGGGACTTTGGGTGGTAAAAAAGTAACAAAGTTGAAAGCTATAACCTAGAAGTAACAATTTGAAGTATGATCTCATTTGTATTGATAGTATAATACTTTAAATGACACTCAAATTATGTCTCTAAATAAGAAAAATCAAAAATAATAATAATGGTATTTAGCACTAGGAAGACAGAAAGGATATAATATAGTAAATGCCATAAAATGACACAGGCAATTAAAATAAATATGATCTTAGCATATTAAAAGATTAGACAAGAAATTCTGTTTTGGACAATGTCATGAAATTAGTCAATACACACTTCAGTTTTGACATATTAAATGAGACAGCATAATAATCATAGTTCTGCATATTTACATGGACTTATTCTCAAAAATTTAAATAAACCAATGACAGTAACTCAGTGAATTATATTCTTCTTTAAATTAAATTTTATTTTTTTACTTATTCACTTTTTATCCTGCTTACTTTCCCCCTCCCAGTCAGCCTTTCCCCCTCCTAATCACCCCTTCCCACAAACCTTATCTCATCCCGTCTACCCTGCTCCTCTGAGGGAATTAGGTTCCTGTTATGTATACCCACACTCAGGCACTTCAAATCTCTATAAGGCTAGATGCTTCCTCTCCTATTGAGGCCAGACAAGGCAGCCCAGCTAGAAGAACATATCCCACATACATGCAACAACTTTTGGGGAAGTCCCAGTTCCAGTTTGGCTGTTTGGTTTTAATAATTTTTTTAAAATGATTTATTTATTTATTTTATGTATGTACATTGCTGCTGTGTTCAGACACACCAGAAGAGGGCATCAGTTCCTATGACAGATGGTTGTGAACCACCATGTGTTTCTGGGAATTGAACTCTAGAAATCTGTAAGAGCAGTCAGTGATCTTAACCACTGAGCCGCCTCTTGAGATAGAGTTATATTCTTAAAATAAAATAATTTACAACAATTATCTTAAAATAATTAGGTAAAAACAACAAGAAAAATAGAAAAAATAGAATACTTTTCTTTAATCACTTCCAGTAAACTTGAAATAGCAATGACTGTTTAACTATGGACAGTCAAACATAACTAATAGTTTTTTAAAAATAAAATATCTTATCAGATGGTAAAATGTCAAAAACTAAACCTTTACTTCACTCAACACTCTTCAGCAAAGCTTCTTAAATAGAAATTGACACAGAGAACCATAACTAGGCAATGTGCAGAGAATGGAAGCCTTTGGACCAGTGAATCTTAAATTGGGAATTATTCATTAAACTCCTCCTTTCAAGGCTCAGAGATCCGAGCACAAGAGGAAGCAGAGAAATTCAAATAGCCAGAAGAGACTGGTGATTCCAAGGGAAGAGTGACATCCATATACAAAAGGACTAATGCGCATTTAAAGACACCAGGACTGTAACAATACACATAAAATGTACACAGGTTCAAACCAGACAAAATTTTGGCACTAAGAAAGAGAATTTGACACAAAACGTCCTACCTCGGTATGCTAGCAAAGAAGCTATTTGCAGTTGATAACATTTAGGAAAGTGAAAATCTCTTTTCTCAAACATATTTCAGGAAAAGCATCATGCCAAGGAGTAGTTGCCCAACACGAAATCAATTCCATACAATTTTTGAGGGCCATTCTTTTCCTTTATAACAGTTTTGTTTGTTTTATTAGTCTTTTTATTGTGTAATTTTCATTGCTTTTGTTGAGAAAGAGAAAATGAAGTTGAGTATGTAGGGTAGTGGGGATGTTCTGGTAGGAACTTGAGGAGCTGAAAACATAATCAAACTATATTATACAAATATATATATATGATAAGATTTCACATTACTTATTGCATCCATTCTATCTTTTGCTACACCTCCCAGACTTCAGTAAAATGAGAAAAAAAAAATAAAATACAGAAAGTGTAAAAATAGAATCCTTCATTTAATTTAGAATTATTGTCTGATCATTCTATTCTATGGCATATAGAATAAAAAAAGTTAAAAATAACACAATTTTCGAACTACATGTTACCAAGTCAACTAAAAATACGTAGTCATTTTTCAAAAGATGAGTTTTATTTTTAATTGTATTCTTATAAAACCATCAATAATCTGAAATTATAACAACCCATCATATGTGCGTGTGTGTGTGTGTGTGCGTGTGTGCACTCACACATGTGTGTATTGTTCTGGCTAAGTTTGTGTGTAAACTTGACAAAACCTAGAGTCATCAAAGAGGAAGGAACCTCAGTTGAGATAATGCCTCTATTAGATTCAGCTGGAAGACACTTTTTCATTTGTGATCAAGGGGGATGGCTTAGTCTATAGTGTATGTTATCATCCCTGGGCTGGTAGTCCTGGGTTGTATAAGAAAGAAGAATGAGCAATCCAAGGGAAGCAAATCTGGTAGCAGCACCCCTCCATGATTTTTTGTCAGTTCCTGCCTCCAGGATTTTACCCTGTTACAGTCCTGTCCTGACTTATTTGATGATGAACAGCAATGTGGTAGTGTAAGACAAATAAGCCCTTTACTCCCCTTTTGGTTATGATGTTTGTTTGGAGCAATAGAAATCCCAAATAAGACATACACAGTCACTAAAATATTAGAATATATTAGCGGGCAATAAAAATGTCAAATGAAATGTATAGATAATTCAGAAGATATAATAATGCTCAGGTATTCACCCTTCACAATGTAATGTATGAAACCAATGCAAACTCATGAAACCCAATATATGTGGCCTTAAAGTTAGCAAATGTGAATTATCTGATCATTTAAAATTTTTAGAAAATAAAGAAAAGATTGAGGTACTTTATTCAATTTCAATATTTGCTATAACTATCCATAAATGCACACAACTTGGTAGAATGAACAGAGACAATGTCCTAGTTGGTTTTTCCACAATGATGCCTAGATAATTAACAGTGAAAGATGGTATCTCCAATACATGATGCTATAGATATTAGACAGTAATTTCTAAAATACAAACCATGACCCAATATCAGATGTATAATAGTGCTAGTATAAGATGACATGCATACAACAAGCCATGGGAGAAAATATTTAATCATTATATTTTCAGATATAATATGTGGGAAAATATTAATGACAGAAAGAAAACAATGTTCTTCAAAAGCTTTTTAAAATTCACAGCATGTAATAAAATGTTGAGAATATAAATATATACATGTGTGTGTATATACATATATACACATGTATATGTATATATGTATATATATATATATATGAAACCTGTTTATATAAACTAATAATGACATAATTCTCCATAAAGTAGAATTGCTAAAATAAATGTTAAAATAATCAGTTAACACGGATCTAGCAATCACTTATAATGTGGTCCAGATACTTTCAATAGTATAAAATGGAATCCTATGATTTTAAACATATAAAAATAAATAGATTCTGAGCCTGTAATTTCATTCTTAGAAATTTATCCAAGTGCAATAAATAGGTCTATGAAAAAAAATTTTATATTTATAAATTTTACCCATATAAATATCTATTAGTAAAGAAAAACTCGATACGTTAGTACTTAGGAAATATATACGTTACTGTTGAATATAATACCATTAAAAAAATTCAATGAATATTTTGGTAAATAAATATAGAAAAGTATCAAATTCTATGCACAATTTATTTGTACAATTATAGAAAAGACCAATAAAGGAAAACCTGTGATGGTGAGAACTCTAAACAAGTTGGGAGAAGAACTTTTAATGAGGGAATGACTTTCAGAGATAAAAATGATCTGTGAGAAAATAACTTGATCCTTTAGCTAAGTTCTGTATCTGCAGAGCATGAACAATTGTTTTACATTGAATTTACTGGCAAGGCATAAATGTCAGGTATATCTACTTTATAATATATTAGGTAAAGTAATTCATACTCTGAGACTTTACTTTTCTCAAATTCTGAGTGCAAAACCTCATAACTTTTATAAACTGTCACAATGATTACACATTTTCTGTTGGTTTCCAGTTTAGTGTTTCCATGTATTTCAGTTTTGCTCACTGAACCAAGAAGGAATTTATTAGTGATCATTAACAAGTGGGAAAAATGCAGCTTTACCCTCCAAATTAACAGAGTGTATTTCTCTCTGACCATTACCTCCCTTGGGAAGATAACTGAAAATATTACAGAAAGAGCATATGGTGGCAGGATAATAATGAAAGAAACATGTATTTTTTATTGTACTGGGGTCATTTAATTTATCAATTTTAGTGCTATAAAGACCTTGGATTTCACATTACTTGGACTACTAGATTTATTTACTGTTCAAGCATCTTTAAACTGAATTAGCTGATACCAGCCAAGCAAACCATTCTATCTGACACAGCATCAAGCAAAACACAATGTCATGAAAGTAGATGGATACTAACAAGGTAGATATATTCTTAAGTCATTTACTATTTAAAAAGCAATACAAAGCAATACTACTTATGATATTTAACAGTAATATCAAAAGAAGCCTCAATTTCACTAATATTATAAATTAAACACATTGAATGACTCAGCTATGTCATTTTGCTTCAGTTATAGACAGTGGAAAAAATGTAGTTATGAATAACAAAAAGTTCTTCTAAGTACTATATTAATAATTGAGGTTAGACAGCAACCACATTAAAAATATTACCTGGTTTTGTTGCTCATGACTTATAATTTCAAATTTGCCAAATTTTAGTATATTATATTTACTTGATAATATGACTATTATTTGTAATTGACCTTTTTCTTAGATATACAGAAATATAATAAAGATTGTCATTCCTTTCAAAACAACTATTTCAATAGGAGTTTAGTGTTCAAATACTTTAAAAGTACTTACATTTTTATATTCAGCTTTTTTCAAAACTGAGATCAGCTACAAAAACAAAATCAGTCATATTACTGTTCAGTCACACTTCTATTTGATCAAATGCACTATTTTCCACCAGGAATCTGCCGCCTAATTCAACATACTTGGTAGTAAACTGCATCTTACTGCTTCTCCAAGACAAACTCAGCCTCAATGGGTAAAAACTTTCTATCACCATATTATTGTTTTTAAAGAAACATTCCACAGAATCTTCAGAAGTGTTTACAAGTTTTTGCTCAAAAATATTTGAAATATACTTAAAAGTAAGCAAAATAAAAGTGTTTTTAAGTATATATATATATATATATATATATATATATATATATATATATTACATTTAAATCACAGAGTCTCTTCCTCTCTTCTGTGTCTCTCCCAGTCACCTCCTTTCCCACCCAACCACCCCTTCTCCCCTACTTCTCAGAAAAAGGGAGGCCTTCCATGGATATCAACCAGCCTTGGCATATCAAGTTATAGTAAGACTATGTACATCTTCTATTAAAGCTTGACCAGGCAGCCCAGTTAAGTGAAAGGGATATAGAGGCAGACAATGTGCTAGAGACAGACTCAGCTTCTACTTTAGGAGTCCCACAAGAAGACCCAGCTGCACAACTGTTACATAAGCACAAAGGGCCTAGGTCCATCTCATGCATGCCTTCTGGTTCACAATTTAGGTTCTACAGGTCCCAATATAGCCACATTAGTTAATTCTGTAAGTTTTCTTCTTGTGTCCATGACCCTTTTACCATCTTCAACCCTCCCTGCCTCCTGTCCATAGGATTCCGCAAGCTCTGCTTAATGTTTGGCTGTGATTCTGCATATCAGTTTCCATTAGTTGCTGAGTGAAGTCTCTCTAGGACTGTTATACTAGGTCCTCCCTGGAAGTATATCAGAGTATCATTAATAGTGTTAGGGGTAGGCTACCTGTCATGGCAGGGGTCTCAAGCTGGGCCAGTCATTAGTTAGCCTTTCCCTCAATTTCTGCTCCATCTTTTACCTTGCACATCTTGTCAGCAGGATAAATTATGGATTTTAGTTGGATTAGTGTCCCCATCCTTCCATTGAAAATCTTGTCCAAATAACGAAGATAGCTGGTTCGTGCTCCCTATCACTCACTGTTAAGAGTCATAGCTAAAGTTATCATAGATTCTATTGTTCTAGGTTTTTAGCTCATCCCAGAGACATACCACCACAACTGAGTTTTCTTTCCTAGAACTCTCTTCCTCCATCCTTACCCCACCTCATCTCTCCTGTTCCCATCCCACAGCTTCCTACAACCTGTCCCCTCCATTCATCCAACCCATGTATCTAATCCATTTTCCATTCAAAGTGCAATTCAAGTGTACACACACACACACACACACACACACACATACACACACTCCTTGGGCCCTCCTTGTTACTTAGCTTCTTTGGCTCTTTGTTTTGTGGCATTGTTTTCATCTGTTTTATAAATAATACAGACTTATAATTGAATATTTACTATATTTGTCTTTCTGGGTCTGGGTTACCTCACTCAAGATGATGTTTTCTAGTTACATCCATTTGCCTGAAAATATCATGATGTCATTGTTTTTAATTGCTGATTAATGTTTCATTGTGTAAATGTACTGTATTTTCTTTATCCATTCTTTGGTTGAGGGATATCTATACTCTTTTCAGTAACTAACTATTGCTAAAAAAGCTGCTATGAACATATTCGAGCAAGTGTTCTTCTGATATGGAGGAGCTCCTTTTGGTATATGTCTAGGAATGATATCACTGGGCCTTGAGATAGAACTATTAACAAGTTTCTGAGAAACCAGCAGATTGATTTCTATACTCAATGTACAAGTTTGCATTTTCACCAACAAAGAATTCCTCTTGCTCCTCATCCTTGCCAGCATGAGCTGTCACTTGAGTTTATATCTTAGCCATCCTGAATATTAAAATATGAAGTCTGAATTCTGGTTTGATTTTCATTTCCCCAATTACTAAGGATGTTGAACATTTCTTTAAGTGATTCTTGGTGATTAAAGACTCTTTGTTGTAAATTCTCTGTTTAGATCTGTACCCCATTTTTAATTGAGTTATTTGGTTTGTTGATGTACAGTTTTTTGAGTTTTTATTTATTTTGGATGTCAGCCCTTGTCAGGTATGGAGTTGGAAAAAAATCTTTCCATTATGTAAGCTGCTGTTTTGTCTTGTTGACACTGTTCTTTGCCTTATAAAAGATTTTTAGTTTCATGAGGTCCCATTTGTTAACTGTTGATCTTAGTGCCTGAGCTGTTGGTGTTCTGTTCATTAAGTTGTCTCCTGTTCCAATGTATTCAATTCTACTAACCTCTTTTTCTTTCTTTCTTTCTTTCTTTCTTTCTTTCTTTTTTTCTTTCTTTCTTTCTTTCTTTCATTTGTGTTGCTGTCTTGGATCCATCTGGACTTGAGTTTTGTGCAGGGTGATAAATGTGGATCATTTGCATTATTCTACATGCAAGCACCAGTTAGAGATGCTTTTCTTTTTCCATGGTTTAATTTTGGCTATTTTATCAAAAATTAAATGTTCATTGGTGTGCAAATTTACTTCTGGTTCCTCCATTTGATTCCATTGGTCTATCTGTTTCACTTCATGATAATACCATACAGTTTTTGTTACTGGTGCTCTGTAGTACAGCTTGAAATCAGGAATGGTGGTACCTGTAGATGTTCTTTTATCATAAAAGATAGTTTTGGCAATCCTGAGTGTTTTAGTTTTCCATGGGAAGTTGAGTATTGTTCTTTCATGATCTCTAAAGGGTAATGGAGTTTTGATGAGAATTGTGATAGATTTGTTGATTGATTTTGGTAGGAATTTTACCATGTTAATCACATTGATCCATGAGCTTGAGAAATCTTTTCCTCTTTCTTTCTTCAAAGATTTGAAGTTCTTGTCATAAAGGTGTATTATTGTTCAGTTAGAGTGGTACCAAGTTCTTTTATATTATTTGTGGCTATTGCTAATATTGTTATATTATTGTTTCCCTAATTTAATTCTCAGGCCATTTATCCTTTATATATAAGAGTGCCTCCAAAATTTTGAGCTAATTTTGTATCCAGTCTGTTTGGCGAAGGTTCTATCAGCTAGAAGAATTCTCTGGTAAAATTTGGAGGTCAGTTATCTATACTATAATATCTGTTTATAGTGATGTTTTGACTTTTCCTTTCCAATTTGTATCACCGTGATCTCTTTTAGATCATTTATTGGTATAGCTAAAACTTAAAGTACTACACTGAATAGCAAAAGAGAAAGTGGAAAAACAGATTTTGTCCCTGATTTTAGTGGAATTGCTTTAAGTTCCTCTCTATTTAATTTCATGGTGATTATCTGTATATTATATATTGCTTTTATTGTGTTTATACATGAGCCTTGTATTCATGATTTCTCAAAACTTTTATCATGAAAAGGTGAATTTTGTCACAGGGATTTTTCAACACTTAATGAGATGAAAATGTGTTTTTGTTTAAGTTTTTTATATAGTAGATTACATTGATGAATTTTTGTTTGTTGAACCAACCCTGCATGTCTGAGATGAAACCTATTTCATCACATTGGATGATGTATTTGATGTTTTTGGATTAATTATATTGAATATTTTCATATTGATATTTGTAAGGGAGATTGGCTGGAATTTATCTAGAGTAGACTTCTTGCGTTTAGGTATCAGGGTGACTCTGTCCTCATAAAATCAGTTTGACAGGTGTCTTTCATTTCTACTTAGATGAACAATTTGAGAAGTATTGATATTATGCCTTCTTTGAAGTTCTGGTAGATCTCTGCCCTAAAATAATGTGACCACATTTTTGGTTTTGTTGTTATTTTTCTTTCTTTTTTTCTTTCTTTGTTTCTTTGTTTCTTTCTTTTTGATGGGAGAATATTAATAACTATTTGTAATTCTTTAGGAGTTTTTGTAAGTGATATCCATCAAGAAAATTGTCCATCTTGTTAAAATTTTCCAATTTTTGTGAATTGTTTTTTTTTAAGTAAGACTTAATGCTCCTTTGGATTACCTCTTTGTCTGTTGTTATGTCCTCTGTTTCATTTCTCATTTTGTTAATTTTAATATTATATTTCTGCTTTTTAGTTACATTAGATTTGTGTTTGTGAATCTCTTTGATTTTCTTTTTTCTTTTTTTTTTATTTTTCATACTTTATTTATATTTCAAATGTTTTCCCCCTTTCCAGATCACCCCTTTGGAACCTCCCCATTTCCGCCCCCCTCCCCTTGCCACTATGGGGGTATTCTCCCACCCATCCACCCACCCACTCTCCTCTTCCCTCCTTGGCATTCTCCTCTACTGGGGGATCTAACACTCTCAGGCCCAAGAGCCTCTCCTCCCTCTGATGACTAACAAGACCTTCCCCTGCAGCATATGTGGCCAGCACCATGGGTCCCTCCATGTGTATTCTTTGGTTGATGGCTCCATATCCAGGAGTATCGGGGGTCAGGCCAGTCACCACAGTTGCTGCCTCCCTGGGGATGCAAACTCCCTTAGCTCCTTCAGTCCTTTCTCCAAGTCCTCCATCTGGGACCTTACATTCAGCCCTACTGTTGCTGTAAAGATTTTCTTAAAGAACCAACTCTTTGCTTCATTGAGTCTTCATATTGTTCTCTTTGTTTCTATTTATTGGCCTGAGCCCTGAGTTTGATTATTTCTTGATCTATTTCTCTTGGGTATTTTTGCTTCTTTTTGTTTTACAACTTTAAGGTATGCTGTTAAGTTGCCAGTATGAAATCTCACTAATTTCTTTATTAAAGCACTTAGTCTTATGAAATTTCCCTTTTGCACTACTTTCATTTTGTTCCATATGTTTAGGTGCATTATACTTTCATTTCCATTGTCTTATAAGCTGTGTTTAATTTCTTTTAATTTCTTCCATGATCTAGTGGTCATTGAGTTCTTCAGTATCCATGAGATGGTAGGCTTTTGGTTGTTTCTGTTACTATTAAAGTACATTTTTTATCCATGGTAATCAAATAAGGTACAGGGTTTGCTGTAGTAGGATAGCAGGGCACTGGTAGTACCATATTGCCCTGGCTCTGTTTGCTTGTGTTCTTAACCTGGCCTTTAGCCATATAGATTCTCTGGGTTTTATTGGTTTAGGTACTGATTTCTGAGTTAAATATTAGTTGACTGGGTGCTTTGGGGGTGTTTTTCCCTTTGGGTTTTGTTTCCTCTCTACTTTCTGGCCTGAATAGACTGGGGTTATGTGGGATAGCATGTCTTTAGGTCCCAGAGGGTATCTATCCTCATGGTTTGTGGCTGTATGGCCTTTTGGGTTTGGTGTGTAAATCTTTCCTCTGAGGTCACTAGTACGAGCATCAGCCAAGAACCCTGGTACCAGTATGCCCTCTGCCAATTCACACAAAATGGTGGGAAGAAAATAAAACACAAGGGACCAGTAGCAGTTTACAACTGTTGCGTATGCCTTAGGGTGACCTAATAGACAAGGACATGGGGGAGTATGTCATAGCTTATTTTCTCTGGTGTCTCTCAGCATGCAGGTAGAGTTGTGGGCCTGAAAATGGAGTTTATGGGACAGGGTATAGGTTACTTAGTTTACTACATTTGGGTGTATCTTAAGTAGACTTCGCTTGCAAAAGCTTGGGGTAAGTTTTCTATCTTTATCCCAAATGAGAAGAGCAGTTTCAGCAGTTAGTTCACGATCATCATGGCAATGAACATGCTGCTTGAGCAGTAACTGAGATCTGCATAGTGATCCACCGCCTGGAAAGACAAAGAGAAACCCACATGTTCTTTCTTTCTTTCTTTCTTCCTTTTTTTCTTCCTTTCTTCAATTTACATCCATATCACTGTCTCCATCACCTCTCCCTCACAGTCCCCCCAATCCCAATTCTTCTTCTCTGCTAAATATTGGAGTACTTCCTGGATATCTCCTTCCCTGGCACATCAAGTCTCTGTGAGGCTAGGCACATCCTCTCACACTGAGAACAGACAAGGCATCACAACTAGAAGAATATATTCCACAGACAGGCAACAGCTTTAGGGAGAGTCCTTGCTCTAGTTGTCTAGGACTTATATGAAGACTGAGCTGCACATTTGCTAAACATGTGCAAGAGACATAGGTACTGCCCTTGTATGCTCCTTGATTGGTGGTTTAGTCTCTGCGAGACCCCAACGGACCAGGTTAGTTAACTCTGTTGGTGTTTCTGTGGAGTTTCTATCCCCTTTGGGGCCCTCAGTTCTTCCCCAAACAATTCCATAAAGGTCCCCAAACTTCATCCATTATTTAGTTGTGGGTCTCTGCATCTTTTTGAGCCAGATGTTGTGTGGAATCTCTCAGAGGATTGCCATGATAAAATCCTGTCAGTAATCATAACAGAGTATCACTAATAGTGTCAGGTGCAGAGTTATGCCCTGCAGAAAGGACAATGTGATGTAGTACCTGCTTCTAAAACAGAGCTAGCAGGATATTTGTCTCTATTAGTGCTGATGGTTGCTACATATAAAGCTTATTTGTATAATAAACAGTAAGAGCCTGGGAGACAAGAGTTTGTCTGGTATTTCTCATCAAAAATGATGAATGATGTGATCTTTAGGATTGCCCTTTAGGTTGTGAGAAAGAACTCTGAAAACACAAGTTTCAAAAATATGCAATTTCTTAACTTTACAAAATACAAGGATGAAAAATGAATTAAATGAGGAGCTTCACAAACCTAAAAGGATAGAAGCAGTTGTACCATAAGCCAACTTGTCAGAAAGGTATTGAAGAAGGAAATAAAGTGATTTGGGGGGTGATGATTGCAGGAAAAGATACTACCTAGCTAGCTTACTATCTGTGTTTACAAAGGCAGGCAGATTTCTGAGTTCAAGGTCAGCCTAGGACAGAGTGAGTTTATGTCCAGGTATGTTGGGAATGGTAATCTCAGGATAGGATCCCACCCAGCAAAGCTTATTGTTTGTGCTAACAAAGGCAGCCAGATCTTTGAGTTCATTTGCTATGTGACAAAAAGAAAAAAAAAAGTTTACCTGGAGTCTTTTTCTAAGAATCAATAGACTAAGATCATAAAATGCTGATTACATAGATAATAAAAAGGAAACCTGGTTAAACAATTGGATTAATTTTTTAAATTTTTTTTGATACTTTACTTACATTTCAACCGTTTCCCCCTTTCCAGATCTCCCCTTTGGAACCACCTTATCCCCTCCCTCCTCCCATTGCCTCTTTAGGGGTATTCCCCCATCCATCTACCCATTCTCATCTTTCTTCCTTGGCATTCTCTTATACTGGTGCATCTAACACCCTCAGACCCAAAGGCCTCTCCTCCCCCTGATGGCTAACAAGACCCTCCTCTGCCACATATGTGGCCAGTACCATGGGTCCCTATATGTGTATTCTTTGGTTGGCGATACAGTCTCTGAGAGCATTGAGAGGTCTGGCCAGTGGATACTGTGACTCCCTCCATGGGGCTGCCAACTCCCTTAGCTCCTTCAGGCCCTTCTCCAACTCCTCTATATGGAACCTCACGCTGAACCCAATGGTTGCTATGAAGTGACTCTTGGTTATTCTGAACTTTTGGGCTAATAACCACTTATCAGTGAGTACATACCGTGTTCATTCTTTTGTGACTGAGTTACCTCGTTCAGGATGATATTTTCAAGTTCCATTCATTTGCCTGCTAATTACATGAAGCCATTGTTTTTAATAGCTGAGTAGTATTCCTTTGTGTAAATGTACCACATTTTCTGTATCTATTCTTCTGTTGAGGGACATCTGGGTTGTTTCCAGTTTCTGGCTATTATAAATATGGCTGCTATGAACATAGTGGAACATGTGTCTTTATTATGTGTTGCAGCATCTTCTGGGCATATGCCCAGGAGTGGAAGCTGGGTACTCAGGTAGTATTATGTTCATTTTTCTGAGTGTCCGCCAAACTGATTTCCAGAGAGGCTGTATCAGCTTGCATTCCCACCAGCAATGGAGGAGTGTTCCTCTTTCTCCACATCCTCACCAACAACTGCTGTCACCTGTGTTTTTGATCTTAGCCATTCTGACTGGTGTGAGGTGGAATCTCAGGGTTGTTTTGATTTGCATTTCACTGATGACTAAGGATGCTGAACATTTCTTTAGGTGCTTCTCAGCCATTCCAGTTTCCTCAATTATGAATTCTTTGTTTAGCTGTGTTCCCCATTTTTTGATAGGATTATTTGGATATCTGGAGTCTAACTTCTTGAGTTCTTTGTATATATTGGATAAAATCTTTTCCCAATCTATTGGTTGCTGTTTTGTCCTATTGACAGTGTCCTTTGCCTTAGAGAAGCTTTGAAATTTCATGAGGTCCTATTTGCTGATTCTTGCTCTTAGAGCATAAGCCATTGGTGTTCTGTTCAGGAACTTTCCCCCTGTGCCCATGTGTTTGAGACTTACAGTGGATTGTTGTTTAAATAAGACTAAGAATTGGTTTTCAATTGCAGAGCTACCTACATAGCAACCTACAGAGCCAGCTCCAGCAAAACCCAGCAATGTTAGCTTGTTCTCATGATTGAGTTTGAATAGTTCTTTCACTGCTCCCAAACACCCCTTCCTCAGCATCCATCTCCAAGCCAAGGATGTTTTTGGCAGTCAGGGCTTGGTATTTGCCCTTGGTGTGGGTCTTTAGTTGGGCCAATTATCACTTGACCATTCTCACAGTTTCTGCTCTATCCCCCATTCCTTCATAACTAGTAAATGGGATAAATTTTGTGTCAAAAGTTTTATGGTTGGGTTGGTGTCCTTATGGCTCTACTATGGTTCCTGCCTGGCTAGAAGAAGTGGGCCCTTCCTCCATATCACTACTGCTGGGAGTCTCAGCTAAGAACCCCCCATTGATTCCTGGGTACTGCCTCTGTCCCACGTCTCTGTCATGTCCTTGAAATGCTCCCCATTCCCCAGCAACCTTGAGAGTTGCGGGTTTCCGTTCATTCTTATGACCATCTAGCTGTTTCTCCTGTCTTTCTCCATGCCTGATTCTGAACCTCCCTTTTTATATTCCATATTCCCACTCCCAACCAGTTCCTGCCTCCCATCTACCTCCTATGACTATTTCATTCCCCTCTCTAAGTGATATTCAAGCATCCTCACTTGAGCCTTCTTTCCTGTTTAGCTTCTTTGGGGTCTGTGGAGTGGAGATATGCTGAATTTTATAGCTAATGTCCACTTATAACTAAGTACACATGCTTGTGATTTTGGAGCTGGGTCATCTTACTCAGGATGGTATTTTCATACTCAATCCATTTGCCTGCAAATATCATAGTGTCTTTGTTTTTAATAGCTGAATAGTATTCTAGTATGTCGATGTATCACATTTTCTTTATTCTTTCTTTACCTGAGGGACATAGAGGTTTTTTGCAGTTTCTGGCTATTATGAATAAAACTGCAGTGAATATAATTGAGAAAATGTCTTTGTGACATGGTGGAGCATCTTTTGTTCCTGATCTCTTCCCTAGGTTTTTCATCTCCAGGATTCCTGCAATTTCTGCTTTCTTTATTGTCTCATTTTCCCTTTTCAGGTCTTAAACTGATTTATTTCCTTCACTGGTTCAATTGTATTTTCCTGTATTTCTTTAAAGGGCTTATTCACTTCATCTTTAAAGGCATCTATCATGTTTATAAGATTGGATTTATTGTCATTTTCTTCTGTATCAGATATGTTAGGATAGCCACATCTTATTTTAGTAGGGTAGCTGTGCTCTGAGGTTGCTATATTTCCCTGGATTTTGTTGATTTTGTTCATTTGAGGGCCTTTACTCATCTGGATGGCTTTAATCCCTGAATGTTCCTGTGTAGTAGGTTTTGGTGGGGATCTAACCAGAATGATCCTTGTCGGGCGGGCCTCTTGTGGGCATATTGGTCTGTATGTTTCCATATCAGCAGGTTGGGGTGATAAAGTTGGGCAGATGAGGTGGAATCAGAATTGGGGTCCAGCATAGATAGCAGGCTGTTCAAGGCAGTTGGGAGATTGCCCCAAGGGACTCAGAGGGCAGGAAAGATGAGTTCTAGAAGGGAATCTAACCTATATGGTTTCAGATCAGTAGGTTTGATGAAGGTGAGTGGAAAGGGGGTAGTACCTTGGAAGTTCTGGTACTGCTGAAATAGGCTGCTTCCCACATCTTTTCTAAACAGCTTCTACTTTGACATAATTGCTCTCAAACTTTTCTCACATTTAGATGGCTTGATTTTTAATTATTTATTTTTTCTATTTACATATTTTGGCTCAAACTAACTTTAAATTAGTACACAAAATATGTTCTTTTATCAAGAATTTTATTATTTTTGCTATAAGGGTGTATTTATTATTGTCACATCTTTATGAGTCTATCCAACTATGTGTGTATTTGTGTGTGTGTGTGTGTGTGTGTGTGTGTATGTACACATAAGGGAGAGAGAAAGAGAGGGGGAGAGAGAGAGAGAGAGAGAGAGAGAGAGAGAGAGAGAATTCAGTTTAAACTTACAGTCTTCCAAAAACCTGGAATTCTAGGCCAAGAGCCTACTCAAGGGATAATACTGCAAATGTTCACCTGAATTTTTATATAACAAAACTTCTTTCTGTGCTTCTAAATGCCTTGAGTTCTGAATAGTCTTGATTTAATTTTCTAGTTTTCTGGTTCAGTTTTTCATTCATTTTCTTTTCTTAGATGTAAATGCAGTTTTCTGCTCTTCTTCATATATTCTTGGCATAAACCTTAAGTTTAAATTCAGAGTCATGTCTGTCTTGGATATTTTAAACAAATTATTTTCATTTACATTTTGTACTCTATAGAAGAACATACTCTTTGTGGATTTAACTTTTTAATCTAGTTTGTTAAGTATGTACAAAAGATTAGTTGTCAATATTTTATAATTTATAATTCAAATTCTCTATTAATTTAGTTTAATAGGCATGAACTTTGATTCAATAAACTGTCAAGTCTTAACCTATTCTTATACAGGTAGTTAAACTTGAATAATAACTTCTAATTCTCTAAAATTATGAAAAGAAAATAAAAATGAAAAGTGTAAGTAGTAAAGAGCTGTCATGTCAAAAGAACAAAATATCTTTAAAATAATAAGATATTCAGTACCTTATTTCCTAATTGATATGGGAGGAGGAGCTAGAAATATCTAGTTACTACTAGAATATCTATTTACCACACTTTACAACACAAAACAGTTAGCATTCATCACCTTTTTGCAATATATATTTGTTTGATTATCCAAGGCTCATGTTCTTGTCAATATTTAATTAAGAAGGATCAGTCATAGCTGGCTATAGTACTATTTGAGCGAATGAACTGAAATTGCAAAAGAATATCCCTTCCTCTTCTGAAGTTTGTTGACTGTTGTTGCCAACAAAGAAAAAAAAATTCAATAAAATAACTAGCCAGAAGATTATAAATTAATTAGCCTGAAAAATGATACCAGTGCTCAAGTGTGCTCTAGGTAGCAATTATCAGATTTTAATAGATATTTCCAAATCACCAGGAATTCAGAATCATAGGCAAAACTATCATATGTTAAAAATGCACTAAATCAACAGAGTAAAACATTTTTTCCCATTTTTAGACTCTTGACCAGAATTGATTTTCATATTCTCATGATTACAGTCATGGAACTTGATTCTTCTAGCCTTGTGTGCTATTCTTAGTCATGTGACTCACAATTAGATTGACAATGACTATAGTCCTTAGCCCACACATAAAACTGTCAGCATGCATGCCAATTAATGCCAACTGGGATAGGAATGCCTATTCACCAGGAAGTGGACTAAAACTACCCTTTGATTTCACATAGGCCATTGAGCAGTAATGACTTTCCATCACTTACAACCTGAGCTACTTTCAAAGTAGTGACCCAGAAAAGAAAGGCTCTGTATCCCATTACGATTTCCCCGGAAAACACTGTTCCCCTGAGATCACTTAGTCCTAAATAGCTCTTAAATGCTTTATTGGCTTTAACAGGTTGTATTAGTGAGGCAGAAAAAAGAATTTCAGGTAAAAATTTATCTGGAACCATTTAAAGCAATACTCTCAGTGTCTGTGGGTGATTTCAAAAGGGATAAAAAAGTATAAGTTCTTCTGACGTTCAGGATAGAGCAATACTCTCAAGTTTCACACTGCATCTAACTTTACAGTAAATGTCTATAAAATATAGATAAAAACATTTAATAGTATCATATCAAATTGTTATAACTTCATCTAAAAATTAATACATATCTATGTGTAAATCATTATATAAATGACAACATAAGTTTTATGTTATTAATGTATATTTACATTTATTAAGAATATATATTTTTATATAAGTTCATATTAACATTATATAATATAATTATATGTATTATTAAGTACAATTTTAGTAGTTAGAGAAATATGAATTTATTTAAAACTTTTGAGAAAAAATTATTGTCCCAAATCTAGAGTCTATATGGAATCACTGCTTACTAATCATATACTATATTGTATACTACATGTATACAAACTAAGTCTCTTTAAAACCTTCACTAATTTAAACCCAATCTAGATCCAAGAAATGTATCATAAGTATATGATTGAGTTTAGGTTTTAATAACATATTAGTTATACAAATATAATTATCTAAGTTTTTAAATTTTATAGCTTTCCATTTATAATCTGAGATTTTTAAGTTGTTATGTTAGATCCTAAAAACCTTATTAGCAAATACATTTTATAATTATTTTTTATTGGATATTTTGTTTATTTACATTTCAAATGTTATCCCCTTTCCTGGTCCCTCCCCCAGAAAACCCCTATCCCATACCCCTTGCCCATGGTTATATGAGGGTGTTCTCCACCCACTCCACCACCACCCACCTCCCAGCCCTCAAATTTCCCTACACTGGGGCATCTCTCAATCCTTCATAGGACCAACAGCCTCTCTTTCCATTGCTACCCGACAAGACCATCCTCTGCTATATAAACAATATAGTTATATGAAGAGAGAGATATCTCTTAGTGGATAACAGTGCTTTCTCTGGATTATGTTGAGGTCCCCTGAACCACATACAACAGACTTACAAGCCCAACAGAGGGGTTGAAGATACCAAGATCCCATGCATTGTTGTGACTGCCACCAATACACATACACACACACACACACACACACACACACATACACTGATAGATTTGAATCCTGGCTCTACTATTTACCAACTGCTTAATTTTGAAATATTTTACTGATTTTTGTCTACATTGTAATTTCCTTATCTCAGTGAAAAATAACAACTATGCTAGCCACATTTTTGCTGCACTAATAAAATTACTTGACATAAAGAATTTTGAAAAGTCAAAGCCTCACTTTTACCTCATAATTTGAGTTCATAGTCATGGACTATTCACCTGATGATTAAAATTAGTATAGATCATATCAGAATAGATGTTTACCTCATTACAGCCAGAAATCTGAGTTAAGAAGAGATTTGGGAACAATATTGCATTCAAAGGTTGATGCTAATGACCTACTTTATTTAACTAGGTCTCATCTCTATATGTTTCTAGAACATTCCAAAACAGTACCATAAATTTGTAATGACACTGTGATATATGAGCCTCTTGGGTAAATTTTTTTCTCAAAATGTAAGGTTCTCATAGCTGGTAAAGACACATGATTATCTCATTATTTGAAAAGCATTTAATACATATCTAAGATGTCTTGAAATATTAAAAGTTACAAAGGATTTACAATATTGTTTTAAAAGTTTAAGCTCAGTATCTCCTCCATGACTCTTGGTGAACACTTAACTGTGAGCTATGAAGTATAAAACAACTACAAGTTGTCTAAGTACAATATGACAGAGGAAACATACTCTTTCCAAACTGGGAAGATAGTAAAGTGACAAGGATAGTTTAGAATGAACAAGGCAATGGAGTAGTATAAATTTTAAATTTTGTACCTTCTCTGTGAGCACGGGACATACATGCTGGTATGGTACAATTTCCCACAGCCTTAAGAAGTTTGACACTAATTTATACAGTTATGGCCACATGACTTACTCCTACTTATTGACTTATATTCTCTTGTTAGATGATCTATGTTCTCAACCTCTTTAATAACCTGATACTTTATTGGAAATGTGACTCAAATCTAGAAAACAAATCTTGGAACAGGATCTTTAAGTGAGAACATATCTCTAGATAATTTGCCTGTAGGTAAGCCCATTGTTGTTGGTACTACAACTAGGCTGCTGGCCCTGCACGGTATAAGAAAGCAAACTACTAAGCTGAAAGTAGCAAGACAGTAAAGAGCACTTTTCCACATTTTCTGCATTATTCCCTGATTCGGAGTTCCTACCTTGTTTGAGTTCCTGCCATGACCTCCTTCAATGATAGCATGTGATGTGGAATGTAAATAAAGTTTATATGCCTCCCATCCAAGTTGCCTTTTCCATGATATGTTTCATAGCAAAAGAAATCTCAAGATAGCCTGAAATGCAGTTGTGCTTCATCTGCATTTCTCTATGTATTACACATATATGGTGACTCATAAGAGAACATTACCATGATATACATTGCACTAACACTTTCGAATTTGGATACGGTGGAAGTATAAGGGCATTCTGAAAAGAATACCACCTAGCTACATATTGTCTGAACTATCACACTTCGCTTTGATACAGAGGCAAACTACCCCATGACACTACAACTCTTAAATTCTGATGCTTACAAAACTAGCTTCAATGCACATGACCCAAAGTTCTACCACAACCTCAAAAAAAAAAAAAAAAAAAAAAAAAACTAGCTATCTTTGACACATACTTACACTTACCTCTTTTATTTGTAATAATGGACATACAAATACTATGAAACCTGTTTTGACTGGATACCACAGATAATATAAAAGTGTAATTATCGTAGAGTAATTGTTTGGGTAACTATTAGTATTTCAGCTCAGTTTTTATCATTATCTTTAAATGATTTGTTTTTTACATTCCAGTTGTTATCCCACTCCTGTTCTGGCCCCCAAAATTTCTCATCTTATTCCTCCTCCCTCACCTCCAAGAGGATGTCCTCACCCCCAACCCTTCCCAGAAAGCCTCCCCACTCCCTGAGGCCTTAAGTCTTGTGAGGGTTTAATGCATTTTCTTTGAGTTCAGACAGGGCAGTCCTATGTTGTATATGTGTTGGGGGCCTCAGACCAGCTAGTGTATGCTACCTCGTTGGTGGCTCAGTGTCTGGGAGATCTCAAGGGTCCAGGTTAGTTGAGATTGCTAATCTTCTTATGGAGTTACCATCCTCCTTACTTCTTCCAGTCATTCCCTAATTCAGCCACAGAGGTCTCTGGCTTCTATCTGTTCACTGGGTGTAAGTGTATGCTTCTGGCTTAGTTAGCAGCTTGTTTCCCTCTCAGAGTGCAGCCATGGTTTACTCCTGTCTGTAAGTACATCATAGCATCAGTAATAGTGTCAGGTCTTGGAGTCTCCCCTTGAGATGGGTCCCATTCGGGCATCAATATGTTAGAGTTTGGGCCATTTTTATGGTATCCATCAGTCATCTTACCTATTTTCACAGTATTTGAACAGTATTCAGTATCTTTTTAATCATTATTTCAACTTCAAAGACTGGAGGATTTTTAGTTCTAGCTTTATAAACGATATAATAAGATTTGTGGTTCTTATACTTTTTCTTTTCTAATTTTGGTTCATTTTTTTTTACTGTAAACTACTCTAAAAGTAGCAAGCAATAGCAATGCCGCATTTTGAATGATAAAACACCACACACTTTCTAACATCAGATCAATTACTGGAGTTCAAACTTAAACACCCTCTAATGAAGTACTTCTTTTTCAAATTTTAATGTTGCCTCAATAAATGCCTGTTTGATTCTAAAGTCTCATAAACTTGTTTTTTATTATATGCATTCCTATCAGAACAGTGTCCTAGTTTCTTACTAGAATTGGCTATTTATGACTGCTGATGACATGGTGATATTATAGCCCCACGTGTCACTGTTTTTTAGCTCCTTTCATAAAACACTTTCCAAAATCTAAGGGCCAAATAAATTATTATTCAGTCACAACTATTATACTTTACTGGCTTCAATTTTCAGTGCTGGATTTTCTTGCTGCTGTGACAAAGTAGCTGAAATTAACAACTTAAATGAGGGAATGTTTAACATTCTTAATTTGGTAGAGCCTGGGAAAATGAAGCTGATAAATGAGGCACATGAAAGTCTCATGCAACAGTTTATTTTATTCAGACCAGCAGGAAATTTGTATTCTGAAGATTAAAAATAATCAAAAGTAAAATATATAGTCTCAACAATAAGCCACATGAGGCTAAAACATACGTTTCTTCATAGAGTAAGATGAATAATAATAGCTGAAGTAAACTCAACCTATCTGTAACTGCTAGAACGTGCAAGAATTCAATTGTGTATTTTTGAAGAAACTGAGGTCACAAGAGTTGTGTCTTGGTTTCTTCAAGTTTTCACATGAGCACACAGAATTTCAATGAAAAACTCCATTTTTAGAATGTGTTCTGAGAAGTAAGAATTTATTATAACTGATAGTGTCCTAGAGCACAGTCACTAATCCATGGTGCCATTGACTGGATTAAAATGTAGCAAAGATACTATCTGTATATTTAAAGGCAAGATCACAGTGACCTACTCTCTCCAAATATTAACAGTTCCAAGAATCTCCAAAAATAGTGCCGTAGGATGAGAATCAAGAATTCAACAAATAAGCCTATTATGAAAACTTCTCATTCATACCATAATAGCATCTATTTCTTCCAACTATATTAGAATTGGAAATAATATTTACTTCTTATATATTATTCATGATATATAATAGCATGTTTTATTATTTATAAAATAATGTATTCTATCTAGCACAGTGTACTTAGTCAAGAAACCATCACTAATCTTAGAACATAGAATAGTGTTTCTGAGCCACTGTCTATTCTGTAGTATGCATTCTTTTCTAAAAATCTCAAAAGGTCACATTACCTTTAAGTAATATAGAATTGTGGGTATAGTGTTACCATTTTTATTCTTGAAGAATATAGAATGGTTTTCTAAAGCCAGGTCATGTTGTTTCTTACTTAGAATTTTGGTAAGCTGTTTTTTTTTTTTCATCTTAGTAAGGTATGTACCAGGGGAAACTAAATTTTACATTCATAGGCACAATAATTCTTGCAGAAAGGAAATAGTCTATAGCTGAATAAGCTAACCAAGTTTTAAAAAGTGACTATGATTAAAACAAAGAGATTGGTGAGTACTATATAAAATTGTAGCAGAGTATGGCCTTATCTGGCATCAATGGGAGGGGAGGCACTTGGTCCTGGCTCAATGCTCCAGTGTAGGAAAATGCTAAGTTGGTGCGATGGGGGTGGGTAGGTGGGTGGGGGAGCATCCTCATAGAAGCAGGGAGAGGGGAGATGGGATAGAGGGTTTGCAGAAAGGAAATCTGGAAAGGAGATAACATTCGAAATGTAACTAAATAAAATAATCAACTAAAACAAAGGAAAAATTGTTCACTATTGTCTTTTGATTTACTTCCCTCTTCTGATTGGAAGTACAGCTTAAAATAATAAATTTGAACAATCCAGTAATTTCTGTTTCACCTATTAGTCTTTTAGACATTCAAATATACCTGTTATTTTACTGAATCACCATTACCTAAATAGTTACAAGATTTAGCAAATTTGGCAGCAGAAATGCATGGCTGTGTCTTTCTCCAATGTACTGAATAGTATATTTGTTTGCATTAATTAATGAAACTTATGAGTTTTTATTTTCCTCCACACTGATCTCTGTGCAAAACAGACAACATATGTTATTTTCACAGATATGCAGTTTGAATCCTTTGCAATTACTAATGTTCATTTCTTGTCTTCTGACATAATGAATGTTTTATGCTTTATAATTAGGATAATTATATCAGCACATTCTAATGCATTATTTGCAAGCTGTATAATATTCTATTCTAGTAATCAGGATCTGATAGGTACTTACTTTGTATAGGCAACTCTATTTAAGACATTTTAAAATTACTTAAACACATAGGTAATTCTTAGAAATATGCATTCTAATGTAACAATATTCCCTAAAAGCTTTTGAGAAAGGTGACAAGCCATTTAAAATGCCAAATATTGATGAAGAATAGACAATAAACTCAAATAAATAGATTTGTTTTCATGAAGAGCTGTTACTGAAATGCTTAGATTTTAAAGTCTATTTTTATTGAATATTCCTAAAGCCTGTAGTTGTTTGCAAGCAATATTAAAATTGCTCTATGTTATTCTTTAAGTAGGAATGTTAAAAACTCTGAGAAAACATGGGAATACTGATTTATTGTCCCTGAACCAAAACGAATAATATTTCAGAGATCTTAAACACAAAGGAAAAAATGTTTACTTTTATAACTATACATTATAATTCTAAATTTTATCACTGTTAATGAATAAACATACCTTGTTTTTTTGAAAACAAAAATAAAAAAAATACCTTTAAAATTAGTTAAGTAATATAAGGAAAACAAAATGATAGTGAAACTGAACCAAAAAACATAGTTGAGCCAGGCAGTGGTGGCACAAGTCTTTAATCCCAGCACTTAGGAGGCAGAAGCAGGCAGATTTCTGAGTTCGAGGCCAGCCTGGTCTACAGAGCAAGTTTCAGGACAGCCAGGGCTACACAGAGAAACCCTGTCTCGAAAAACAAAAAAACAAACAAACAACAACAAAACAACAACAACAACAACAACAACAAACATGGTTGCAAAGGCTTATGTGAAGTTTTCAAAAAATATCTCCAAGCAAATTAAAAAGGAAAATGTGGGCATACACAATTAAAATACATAAAACAAAAAGGGTTCAGCCTATAGAACCAGTAATATAAAAGTGCTAGGAGGAGGAAACAGGAAGAATAAAGAGGTCAAAATGACAACATATACCAGAATAAAATGATGCTGTAAACAATGAATTGGAAGAGAGAGCAGGGAGACAAGTCAGTCTTATCCAGAAATATATACAAAGAAAGAGACAGAGAGATAGAAATAGATATAATCATTGTAATACTAAATAGACAACACAAGCAGAATATATAAAATATAAAACAAGAATATAGAAAATTACTTTGAACATAGGATTTATTAAAGTGATTTAATAGTAGAAGAACTTACCTTGACTTAATGAGACAATGAGAAATCACAGACAACGAAATAGCAGAGAACCAAACCTGGACATTAGTTGTCAGATTGGAATCAGAGTATGGAATGAACAACAAGAAAATGTAGGCACTAACTGAGGCAACCACTCAAATTTCAGTCCAAGTGATGATACATCTTGGAAAATCCTCTAGTTTTCCTTTAACCATGTTAAAGAAATAAATAGTCAGTAAATAGACATAAATATGCAACCAAATATTATTTTGCTTATATTGACTAAACTCAGCAAACAAATATTATCTTTTGTGCAAAAAATAAAAAAATGTGAGGTGGAAAACTCAAGGAAATCCTTTCACAAAAGGTAATATTTTTTACCTTGATTGTTTTAATCCACCATCTTTTTTTAAATACCATATAAAAATCTTATCTAAAATAGTGTTATCATCTGGATTTTATTCTACTTATGATTTACCCGATTTGTCCTTTTCATTTATTTTGGTTATTTTGTTTGTTGTTTATTTGTTTTGATTTTATTTGATTATGTTTTTCATAACCTTATGGTGGAAGTAATTACTGTGAAGATATGGTTTTTATGAGAGCCACAAGTATTCAGAACAGTGGATACTAACTTCTCACAATTTCACTTCACAAGGACAGTATAGTTTATAGTGGCAAAAATGTAACCGTTTGAATTTTTCTAATTACATTTCTATGTTTGAATTTCTGTTGGTTTTCTTTAATTTCGCTTTTTCCTTTTTCCACATATTTTTCTTGGCTATGTGAATAAAATTGATGAAGAGACTATGGGATAATTTTATGTCTTTCTGTAGAATGAGAATACAGCAAATAAATTTAGTGGCTATTAATTTCTCATTCTTATTAGTGGCTATACTTCAGTCATGGAGATAATATCCTGAATTTATAAGCAACTACAGAAATGAAACAGCAAGAGATAAAAATGCCAGTCAACAAGTGCGCTCCTGAAATGACAATTTTCAAAAGAAGAAAAATAAGTTACCAATAACCATTTTAAATATCTTTAAAATATCTATTCATTAAGAAAATACAAATTGAAACTACTTTGAGATACCATCTCATCCCAGTCACAATGGACATCAACAAATCTGTCAACAGATGTTGAAAAGGAAGTGCTTCTGCCTTGCTGGTGTGGTGAGGTACAAATTAATACAGCAATTATAAAGTCAGGGTGAAACTCCCTCAATAAATTTAAAACAGTACTACATTGTCAGTCAACTATATCAATTCTCAGTACATACCCAAAGTATTACAAATCCTAAAACAAACATATCTAAATATCCATGTTTATTGATGTTATATTTATGATAGTAAGCAAATAGAATCAACTTAAATGTTTACTAGCAGATTGATGAATAATAAAAATTTGCTAAATAAATAAAATAGACTACTACTAAGCTCTTAAAAAAGAATTTTTTAGGAAATCAGATGGACAACAAGCTTACACAATCTCAAAATACAAAAATATTGTATGTATGTATGTATTTGTGTGTATGTGTGAGTCTATGTGTGTGTGCTTGTGTGTGCATTTGTGTGTGTGTGTGTGTGTATTTGTAACAAATGTGCATGTGGATACAATATAACATGAGAAAAGAGAACAAGAAAAGGCTCAATATAAGGGCAGAAGAAAGGAATGAATGCAAATAATAGGCATGAGATATGAAAGGAGATATAAAGCAGATTCTATTTATACTTCTAATCTAAAATGCATTTTTTATATTAGTGGTGAATAACTGAATAAAATATATTTGATACCGAAAGTATTTTTTTCTTATTGGATATTTTACTTACATTTCAAATGTTATCTCCTTCCCGGGTTTCCCCTCCAGAAATCCCCTATCTCATCTGCCCTCTCCCTCGTTCTATAAGGATGCTTTATCACCCACCCACCCACTCCCACTTCACTGCCCTGGCATTCCCTTACACTGGGTCATCGAGCCTTCACAGGACCAAGCTCCTCTCCTTCATTGATGCCAAACAAGGCCATCCTCTGCTACCTAAGCATCTGGAGTCATGGGTCACTCCATGGGTACTCTTTGATTGGCGGTTTAGGAAGATTCACAGCTTCCTTTTTTGAATGCCTGTTGTAACTGTACCGAAGTCCACTGAGTTGTATAGACTTCAGGCCTGATCGATTTTAAAATTTATTTCCAAGGATTATTTTTAATAAAGTTTATTGTTATATATATTTTCATTGAATCTTCTTTTTATATTTTTTAAACTTTTTACTAAAGCTTTGTGAATTCTGTACCCATCATTATTTTACTTTTATTTTGGTTCAATATTTCTGTGTCTTTATCATACTTCATATCCTTAACTGATTTCTGACATCCAATATTTAATTCAGCTTTTTGATTTTTATCTTGGAATACATTTATGTCTCATTTGAGTGGTTTACACTTATTTATAATTGTTCTTTTGAAATCTTTGTAGACTTTCTTCTGATTAACTCTTATTGGTAGTTCTTACTAAAATTCATGATGATTTTATGGGGATACATGCCTTGGTTTTTGTGTATCTTATCTTTTTCTGTACTTTTAACTTGCACATATGAAGTTTGTTGATTGATTTTAGTTATTTTTATTGTGTTTTTTTTCTTCTTTCAGTGAAGTTTGATCCAGCTTTATTGTCACAGAAGTATATTGAAGTCCTTTTCAGAATTGGAGATTTTTTTATACAAGCATTTATTTTTAATTTTTTTAATCAAATACTCTACAGTTTCCTCTGCTTCAATTCCCAGGATAATCACACCACCATTTACTTGTAATTTTAGGTGATATTTTAAAATCCCATGAAGTCCATTTAATGTTTCTGGTATGTACATAAGTATAAGGCTATCTATTGGAAAATGAGTAACCTTTCAGGGCCGTATCTCTGAAGAAAACTGATTCCTCACATCTCAGCAGCCACTCATTGACAGCTACTTGTCAGCATGACGTTGGGATTGCTGAGCCCCTCAATCATCTTTCCAAGGACTTAGCTGGATTGATTTTACAAGATCTTGTATATGTAGTCAGAGCTATGGTGATTTAAAATGTCCCATTGCTCTGTTATCTTTGAATTATACTGTATGACTTCACTGTAAACCACTGCCTTCGGTTTTTCTAACCTATCCTCTTGTATTTTGATTATTTCTCCCTATTTTATTTGAATTGATATCATTATTCAAAAAGTTTTGAAACAATATACTTCTTTTTTAAATTTGATGAAATATAATATGTTATTTTTCCATGTGGCATACATTTTTGTTAACAAAAATCCATTATCAAATACAGACCATGAAGATTAATGTCTGGGTATCCTTATAAAATATTTGGTTTGGGTATTTGTGTCTTTGATTTACTTTAGTCTTTCTTGCAAGTTTGAGATGTTTTTAATTTTGAGAAAAAGCAGCAATACCTCAAGTTTTGCTGGATTATATATTTCCAAGTACAAACTTTTTATTTGGATAAATGTGAATCAAGGTTTTTTCAGGGTCTGTAAAACAATTTTGTTCTTTTCAATTTTTATTATTTAATTTATTTACATTCCCAACGTTGCTCCCACCTCTTACCCCTTCCACAATTCCTCATCCAATTCCTTCTCTTCCTTGCCTCTGAGAGGGTGGCATCCACAGGCCTCCCCTTTCCCTGGAGCCTCAAGTGTCTACAGAATTATGCACATCTTCTCCCTCTAAGATCTGACCTGACAAACCTCTGCTATATTTGTGCCAGGGACCTCAGACTGGTCAGTGTATGCTCCTGCTTGGTGGCACAGACTCTGAGAGCTCCCTGTGCTCTGGGTAAATTGAGACTGCTGATCTTCCTATGGGGTCACTCTCCCCTTCAGCTTCTTCAGTCCTTCCTCTAAATTCAACCATAAAGGTCCCAGATTTCAGTTCAATGGTTGTGTGTAAGTATCTGCACGTGTCTCAGTCAGCTGCTGGTAGGGCCTCTGAGGTAACAACCATGCCAGGCTCCTGTCTATCATTGCATCAGTAATAGTGTCAGGCCTTGGTGTCCTTTTATGAGATGGATCCAAAGTTAGGCCAGTCATTAGACCCATTGGACAAACTTCCCTTCAGTATCTTCTCCATTTTTGTTGCTGAAGTTCTTTTAGACAAGAATAGTTCTGGGTCATAAATTTTGACTGTGGGTTAGTAACCCTGTCTGCTTGATGCCCTGTTTATCTACTGGAGGTGGGCTCAATTTTGAGCATTTTGGCAATGGTCATCCCTATTGAGTCCTTATAGTCTCTCACCTGCTGGTTCTCTGATACTTTCTATAGTCTTCCCCTTCACCCCCACCCCGTCACATACCCCCTAACCATGTTACTGATCTCCATTCATTAATTTGGCCCTCTGGGCTTGTCTCCTGTCCCCTTCCCCCATAACTAATCCTGTTCCGCCTTTCCCCTCCCCCTTTCCTTCCCATTTCCCACCTAGATCCCTCCCTCCCTCTATCTCCTATGACTACTTTCTCCCCTCCTTCTACATGGAATTTCTACTACTACTTTGGCCTTTCTGTTTGTTATATTACTGTTTGTGGGTTGAGTAGGTATTCTGTCCTTTTGTCTAATATCCACTTATCAGTGAGTACATACCATGTATGTCCTTTTGGGTCTGAGTTGCCTCATTCAGGATGATATTTTCTTGTTCCATCCATTTGCTGCAAAATTCATGATGTCCTCATTTTTAATAGCTCAATAGATTTCCATTTTGTAAGTGGAACCACATTTTCTGTATCCATTCTTTGATTGAGGGCCATCCATTTTTTCCAGCTTCTGGCTATTACAAATAAGGCTGCTAAGAACATGGTAGAGCATGTGTCCTTGTAGTATAGTGAAGCACCTTTTGAGTATATGCCCAAGAGTGATACAGCTACGTCTTTAGGTAGAACTATTGCCTATTTTCTGAGGAACAACTAATATTGATTTCTGGTGTGGTTGTACCAGTTTGTTATCCAACCAGCAATGAAAGAGTATTCCTCTTTTTCCATACTCTCTACAGCATGCATTGTTACTTGAGTTTTTGATCTTAACAATTCTGATTGGTATAAAGTGAAATCTCAAGGTCATTTTGATTTTCATTTCTCTGTAAATTAAGGAGTTTGAACATTTCTTTTAGTGCTTCTAGACCATTCAAGATTCTTCTATTGTGAATTCTCTGTTTCACTCTGTATTCCATTTTTTAATTGTGTTATTTGGATTTTGGGGGCTTAACTTCTAGAGTTCTTGATATATTTTGGATATTAGTCCTCTGTTATATAAACAGTTAGTGAAGATTTTTTTATTAATCTGTAGGTAGTCAATTTGTCCTATTAAATTTTGACTTACAGAAGCTTTACAGCTTCATGAAGTCCCATTCATCAATTGTTGCTATTAGAGCCATTGATGTTCTGTTCAGGAAATTTTTACCTGTGCCAAGGATATTGAGGCTTTTCCTTATTTTCTTTTATATTAGATTTAGTGCATCTGGTTTTCTTTTAAGGTCTTTGATCCCCTTGGACTTGAGCTTTGTTCATGGTGATAAATATGGATCTATTTTCACCCTCCTACAATTAGACCACCAATTAGACCAGTACCATTTATTGAACATGCTTTCTTTATCCACAGTATGCTTTTTGCTTCTTTGTCAATGATCAAGTGTATATAGATAGGTATGCTGGTTTACTTTGTGGTCTTTTATTGTATTCCACTGATCAACCTGTCTGTTTTTGTACCTGTAGGATGGGGTTTTAATCACTTTGATTGTAGTGCAGCTTGAGGTCTGGGATGGTGATTTCCCCTGAACTTCTTTTATTGTTGAGCATTGTTTAGGATATCTTGGTTTTTATTTTTGCTGTTGTTGTTTTTCCATATGAAGTTGAGAAATCCTCTTTTCATGTCTGGAAGAACTGTTTTTGGAATTTTGATCAGGATTACATTGAATCTATAGATTGCTTTTGGTAATAAGGCCATTTTCACTATGTTAATCAGCAATCCATGAGCATGGGAGATCTTTCAATCTTCTAAAGATTTCTTTAATGTCTTTGTACAGAGATTTGAAGCTCTTGTCATACAACTCTTACACCTGCTTGATAAGAGTTACACCAAGATATTTTATACTAATTCTGCCTATTGTGAAGGGTGTTGTTTCTTTAATTTCTTTCGCAGACCATTTATCATTTGTATAAAGGAAGGCTACTGATATGCTTGAGTTAATTTTATATCCTTCCACTTGCCTGAAGTTATCTGCTGTAATTATATGGTGAAATTTTGAAGGTTACTTATGTATATTTTCAAATCATCTGCAACCATCAATACTTTGACATCTCCCTTTCCAATTTCTATCCCTTGATCTTATTTCATTGTCTAATTGCCCTGGCTAGAACTTTGAGTACTGTATTGAATATATTGAAGGGAGAGAGTGGCAAACCTTGTCTTATCTAGGATTTTAGTGAAATTGCTTCTAGTTTCTCTCCATTTAATTTGATGTTGGCTGTTTGTTTTCAATATATTGCTTTTATTATGTTTATGTATGTGTCATGAATTTCTGATCTCTCCAATACTTTTAACATGAAGGGGTGTTCGATTTTGTCAAGGCTTTTCAGCATCTAATGTCATCATCATGTGGCTTTTTCCTGTAATCCTGGGATAAAGCCTGCTTTTTCTTGGTGAAATGTGGTTTGGCATATTTTTGGATTCTGTTTGCAAGAATTTTATTGAATATTTTTTGTTGATATTCATAAGGGAGCTTGGTCTGAAGTTCTTTTTCTTTGTTGGGTCTTTGTGTGGTTTAGGTGTTAGAATAACTGTGGTTTCATATAATTAATTAGGTAGTATTCCTTCTGCTTCTACTTTGTGGAATAGTTTGAGGAGTATTGGTATTAGCTCTTCTTTACTGGTCTGACAGAATTCTAAATTAAAACTATCTGGTCATTGGCATTTTTTGGATGGGAGGTTTTTGATAACTATTTCTATTTCCTTATACATTATGTGATTGTTTACATAGTTTATCTGATCTAGATTTATTTTTTATATGGTATCTGTCTAGAAAATCATCCATTTAATCTAGATTTTCTAGTTTTGTAGAGTATAGGTATTTGCAGTCGATTCTGATAATTTCTTTGAATTTCCTAAATTTCTGTTGTTATGTCTTCCTTTTCACTTCTGATTTTGTTGATTTGAATACTGTTTCTGTGCCATTTAGTTAGTTTGGCTAAAGGTTTATCTATATTGTTGATGTTCCCATAGAACCATCTCTTGGTTTTGTTGATTATTTGTATTGTTCTCTCTGATTATAACTGGTCAATTTGGGGTCTGAGTGTGACTATTTCCTGACTTCTACTCAACTTGGGTGTGTTTGCTTTCTTCTGTTCTAGAGCTTTTATGTATGTTGGTAAATTTCATATATAACATCTCTTCTTTATGAAAGCACTTAATGCTATACATTTTCCTCTTATATTATTGTGTCCCACGAGTTTGGTTATGATGTGTCTTTATTTTCTTTGAATTCTTTGGTATCTTTCTTTATTACTTCCCTGACCAAATTATCACTAAGCAGAGAGTTGTTCAGTTTCCAATAGTATGTGTGCTTTGTATTGTTTTTGTTGATATTGAATCAGGCCTTATGCTGTGGTGTTCTGATAAAATGAATGGGATTCTGAGAACCTTCTTGTATCTGCAAAGGCTTGTTTTAGGTCCAATTATATGGCCAATTTTTGAGAAAGTTGCATGGGTGCTGAGAAGAAGGTGTATTCTGTTGTTTTGGGGTGAAATATTTTGTAGATATCTGTTAAATCCATTTGGTTCATCACTTCTATTAGTTTCACTATGTCTCTGTTTAGTTTCTGTTTCAATGTCCTATCCAGTAATGAGAGTGTAATGTTGAAGTTTCCCACTATTATTGTGTAAGGTTGAATGTGTCCTTTGAGCTTTAGTAAAGTTTCTTTTAGGAATGTGGGTACCCTTTCATTTTTCAGGTCAACTGGTCAGAATTTAGACTTCCTCTTGTATTTTTTTCCTTTGATAAATATGAAGGGTCCTTCCCCATCTTAGTTGAAAGTCTATGTTTTTGGATATTAGAATAGCAACTCAAGCTTATTTCTTGGGACCATTTGGAATCTTTTTTTCCAGCCTTTTATTCTGTCTCTGTCACTGAGGTATGTTTCTTATTGGAATCTTTTTTTCCAGCTTTTTATTCTGTCTCTGTCACTGAGGTATGTTTTTTATAAGCAGCAATATGCTGTATTCTGTTATGTATCAAGTCTGTTACCCTGAGTCTTTTTATTGGGGAATTGAGTCTATTGATGTTGAGAGATATTAAAAAGAAATGATAGTTAGTTACTGTTATTTATTTATTTATTTATTTTGCTGGAAGTGGTTTTATGTGTGTATGTGGCTCTTCTCTTGGGTTTTGTTGTGGATAACCCTGGGGCTGTTTGTGTTTTGATGCTAATTCCACCCTCCAGGGAGGGGATTTGGACAAGAGGAGGGTTATATACTCATGTGACTTCTTGTGAACCGATGCCCTAAAGAATAAAGAAGTCAATCACTGGGCAAGTAGGAGGGACTTCCGGGTTGAAGGGAGGAAGAGAGGAAACAGGAGAGAGAGAGGGTCCTTTTGGAAAGGGAAGAGAATAAGGGGTAAGATGTAGCTGCTAGAGTTTCCTGGTCTTGTGGCAGATCTGCAAGGATTCGCCACCAGAGGAATCAGATTTTAATAAGGGTTACAAGATTAGGTTTTAGTTGTTATGCATAGAGATTGAGTTATCATTGTTTCTGAGCTAAGTTTGTGTGGTGTTTTTCCTTCACACAGCAGCTCGTCTGGGTTCAAGAGAGAAAGCTATAACAGCAAAGTGTGGGTTTGCCTGATGTGCACCACTAAGGCCACAGAGGATTTGAAGCATGGGGCTAGTGTGGTTGTGACCCACCAGTGGGGACCTAGTGAGCTGGGTACAGAGATCTTGGAGCTCTGAGTCAGAGCTCCACAAGATAAAAACAGGTCGGCCATTGCTCACTAGTGCACGGATGGCCAGGCTAACAGGGCTGAGAGAACCAGAGTGTAGCAAGGGAAATTGCTATATTCTTTCTTTTTAATACTTCCTGCAGCAGGTTTTGTTGTTGAATGTTTAGTTTCTTGTGTTTTCTTGGGTGTAGAAATTGTAGATTTTGTTCCAGTATCCTCTGTGAGGCTAGATTAGTAGAAAGATATTGTTTAAATTTGTTTTTGTTATGGAATATCTTGGTTTCTCCTTCTATGGTGATTGAGTGTTTTGTTGGGTATAGTATCTTGGGCTGGCATATGTATTCTCTTAGAGTCTAGATGACATTTGTCCATGATCTTCTGGTTTTTAGAGTCTATGTCGAGAAGTCTGGTATAATTCTGATAGGTTTGCCTTTACAGGCTAATTGGCCTGTTTTCTTTTATACATTTTAATATTCTTTCTTTGTTCTGTACATTTAATGTTTGGATTATTATATGATGATTGGATTTTCTTTTCTGGTCCAATCTATTTTGTGTTCTGTAGACTTCTTGGATATTTATGGCCACCTCTTTCTTTAGGTTAGGAAAGTTTTCTATGATTTTGTTGAAGATGTTTTCTGGTCCTTTGAGCAGGGATTCTTCACCTATGTGTATTCCTATTACTCTTAGGTTTGACCTTTTCATTGTGTTCTGAATTTCCTCAATATTTTGTATGAGAAGATTTTTATGCTCTGTATTTTCTTTGACAGATGTGTCAATATTTTCTATGGTATCTTCTTTTCTTTTCTTTTCTTTAGATATTTTCTTTATTTACATTTCAACTGTTATCCCCTTTCCTGGTTCCCCCCTCCCAGACACCACCTATCCCATCCCCTCTCCCCCTGCTCCTATGAGGGTGTTCCTCCACCCACCCACTCTCTCCCTCCTCCCTGCCCTCAAATTTCCCTACTCTGGGTCATCTACCTAATCTTAATAGGACCAAGAATCTCTCCTCCCATTGATGCCTGACAAGGTCATCCTCTGCTACATATCAGTCTAGAGCCATGAGTCCCTCCTTGTATACTCCTTGGTTGTTCACTTAGTCCCTGGCAGATCGAGAGAGGGGGGTCTGGTTGGTTGATATAGTTGTTCTTTCTATGTGGTTACAAATGCCTTTAGCTCCTTTCTCTAATTCCTCCATTGGGGACCCCACGCTTAGTCCAATGATTTGCTGTGAGCATCTGCCTCTGTATTTGTAAGACTCTGGTAGAGCCTCTCAGGAGACAGCTATATCAGGCTCCTTTTAGCAAGCTATTCTTAGCATCCACAATAGTGTCTTGGTTTTATGACTGTATATAGAATGGATCCCCAAGTGGGGCAGTCTGTGAATGGCCTTTCCATCAGTCTCTGCTCTACACTTTGTCTCTGTATTTGCTCCTGTGAGTATTTTGTTCCCTTTCTAAGAAGTACTGAAGCACCCACACTTTGGTCTTCCTTCTTCTTGAGCTTCATGTAGTCTGTGAATTGTATCTTGGGTATTCTGAGCTTTTGGGCTAATATCTAGTTATCAGTGAGTACATATCATATGTGTTCTTACATGATTTGGTTACCTCAATTAGGATGATATTTTCTAGTTCCATCTATTTGCCTAAGAGTTTCATAAATTCATTATTTTTAATAGCTGATTAGTACTCTGTTGGTGGCGTTACAAGCTGGTACAACCACTCTGGAAATCAGTCTGATGGTTCTTCAGAAAATTGGAAATGGAATTACCTGAGAACCCAGTTATACCACTCCTGGCCATATACCCAAAAGATTCTCCAACATATAACACGGATACATTCTCCACTATGCTCATAGCAGCCTTATTTATAATAGCCAGAATCTGGAAAATACCCAGATGTCCTTCAACAGGCAAATGGATACAGAAAATACAGTACATCCATGGTATTTTCTATCCCTGAGAGTCTTTCTTTGATCTCTTGTTTTCTGTTGGTGATGCTTGCATCTGTAGCACCTGACCTCTTTCCTAAATTGTCTATTTCCATATTTGCTCCCCTTTTGAGTTTTCTTTATTATTTCTATTTCCATTTTTGGTTCTTTGACGATTTTGTTCAATTTATTCACCTGCTTCATTATATTTTTCTATATTTCTTTAAGGGATTTATTTGTTCCTTCCTTAAGGGCTTCTACCCATTTACCTGTGTTTTTCTGCATTTCTTTATGGGAGTTCTTTCTATCCTCCTTAAAAGCCTCTATCATTTTCATGACATGCAATTTAAAGTCATTAGTTTGCTTACTATGCATTTTAGGGTATGCAGGACATGCTGCTGTTGTAGAACTGGTTTCTGATGGGGACAAATTACATTGGATTCTGTCCTTTATGATCTTGTGCATGCCTCTGGCCATCTGATTTTCTCTGGTGTTAACTGTCCTGGGTGTCACTGAATGGAGCTGTCCTCTTTGGAGGCAGGTAGAGCTGGTCTCCTTGGAAGCAGGTAGAGCTGGTCTCATTGGAGGCAGGCAAAGCTGTCTGTAGTTATGGTGGACCTCTTGTGTTTCTGGTTAGAGCAGGTCTCCTGTGCCCTGCTTATTACCTAGCTCCTGGCAGATACATGATCTATGTCCCTGGTTGCTTTGGGCTTTCTGGAAATCAAGCAAGCTGTGGAGTGTGGTTGGGCATCTGGCCACTGCTCTGGCATGGGGATATAGATGGCAGGAAGAAAGGTGAAATGTTCAGGGGATGGAGGGTGCAGTGGGGGAGTTGTGTCCTTCATCAGCTGGGCCCCATAATTGTCTCATTTGGCATGCATATTTAGGAGAAGTTCTCACCTGTGTCTAAATACTGCAGAACTCCTGGGAAGCACACAGGCTGTTGTTGTGGGCAGGTATCTGGTACCTGATGTACTTTATATATTTTTATGCATGATTAATTAAACTATATGCATGTATGTTTGTGTGACCAGTTGAACTGTCATCATTCATAATTTAAAAAACTAGGACTGGGAGATGGCTCAGTTGGCAAAGAGCTTTCCTCAGAAGCATAGAGAAAACCTGAAGTCTATTCCCCAAATACATATAAGAAGCTAGGCAGGGTGCAGCTTGTTTTTAATACAAAATCTGAAAAGTTAGAAACAGCAATACCCTTAGGATTTTGTGACCAGCTCTTAGAGTTTGATTACTGAGTTTCACGTTACTGAGTGATCTCTGTCAAAGGAGATAGATATATAACTGGGGGTATCTTCAGTGATTTTATCTTGTTCTTCACATGGGCTACCACTCTCAAACACCAGGCTACCACTCTCATACACCAGCATTGATATGTACATAATTATGTGAATAAGCACACACACACACACACACACACACTAAAAGAAATCTATTCTTATTCTGGCATTGTATAGGGTAAGTTCTCTATTACCCGGCTATATCTCTAAACTCTAAAAAACTCTTCTATCTACTATTACATTTATTATAAAAAAATGATAATATTCATTATTATGCTTGGACTGAAGTTTTCACTATATGATTATAGATTTGCTACATGTTTTGAAATAAAAAATATGATTTGTTTTATTGTTGTTTTTTACATGTATTGAGTATAATCAATTGAAATTATATAGAAATTGGTTTTAATTTATAAACCAATTTGGATAGTATTTTTACAAAAATTAGTAATTTCAAATTCATTAATGTGTATGACATTAGTTTATTTTGTCTTAATAATTTTTTATTGTTTTTAGGATTTGTATCTCATTTTTGACTTTGATTTATTGATAATGTTCTTGAAATTGGACTTGTAATGAACTAATCTCTAAGGTCTAAACTCACATTTTTCTTTGCTCTCTTTTTGCCTTTCCTTATTGCATATACTGAACCTAGAAAGATCAGGACTCTGTGTGTGCTTTTCCAAGCATGAGTTTTTGAAGATCACTATTATACATTGAGAAATTTCAACAGTCTTTTTCCCCAAAGATTCTGTTTTACTAATTGTTCAGTATCTAATAATGTGGTTGATTTTTGCTCCAAGAGTTGACTGGTAGCTTGTTCATTTTGTGTTCTTTGTTTCTTAAGGAACATTTCCTTTGTACTAATTTCTCTACCCTAAGGACTCCTGGGATAGATAAACTTGAGTAGATCTCCTCAGTGAATCTTTCAGGAAATCTTCAGAAAGAAGAACACAGTGTCTTGGGAATCTTTGCTCTGTTTCTTCAACAGGAAATGTTCAAACTTGAAACGCTGTTGTCTGAAACCTCTGTACTGCAAAGGATAATAATCTGTGCAAAGATAAGTCAAAATGCTCCACAACCTCCTTTGATTAAATTACCATTCCTATTCAAGAATCACTTGGGTGAATTAAACATTGCAGAATTCTCCTAGATTGATTCAGATCAATTTTGTTAAGTCTAAAAACATATATTGGCAAAGACAAACCAGGAAATTTTAACATCATTGCTGTCTTAATGCATGTTGTGCAATGAGAAATTAATGAGTTAAGATACTTGATATAAAAGTAGTATTAAAAATTCCTTTACAGTTTGACTTGTTGATCCTAGAGGAAATATTGAAGAATGGAATTGAAATGTCTTTCATTATCATAACATTATCATTTCTCATAAGATTTATGTGTTTACTTTTATATAAGTTCATATATTACACTGTAATTGGCTATATAAAATGTAATTTGCTTGCTTGAGAAGACTATATATAGTTCAGAATCATTAGTAAATATTTTAATATTCATGAGGTGTTAGAAATTTGTGCATATTTACTCCTTCCTTCCTTCCTCCCTTCCTTCCTTCCTTCCTTTCTTCCTTTGTGTCTGACTGTTTTCTCTATATTTATAACTATGCATTATGGTGAGTTTCATGTAAAATGTGGCCAGATGAGGTTGATGGATCCCATTTTTCTGGAATTACAAACATATATAAGCTGACATGTGAGTGTTGGATATTGAACCTGAATCCTCTGGAAATACATTTTGTGCTACTAATTACTGACTTATTTCTCTTACTTATTTTTAATGAGGTACATGCCAAATTTATGAATAAATATTAACCACTGATTTTCTGTAAAGAGCTATCTGCAAAATCTAGGGAGGTATCTCAGTAAGTAACATACCTGTGAAAGAATGAAGAATCCACAGAGTCCATATAATATCTCAGCCTGGTGATTCCTTTTCACATTCTTAATGGTATAGAAACTAAGATTTTCAAAACATAAGCTATTCCTTTTAATGGGTAAGCTCCAGGCTCAGTGAGAGACTATTTCTCAAAATTTAAGGTGGACATAGATAGAACATACCATTTTAGCCAATGGACACATTTATACTCCAGAATGCACTAACACGCATGCACACATGCATGCACATAGACACAGACACAGATACACATGTACATTACATGCAAAGACTTTTATACTAAGAGAGGAACAAGCTGTAATAACTGGCTCTTGTCAATAGTTAGTTTTGTTCCTATTTCATACCCCAAGAGTGGGACATATAGTATGATACAAAACCTAAAGCTGAAGTTGGATTTTCTACAATTTTGCAAGCCCAAATCTCTAACTTATCACTTTATTTTATATATTTCTAAACAGAAAAAAAAGGCACAAAGTCCTTTCTAGACTCATGTGAACAGATGTGAGTGAAAATTAATATATCTGATTATTATCTGATCCTAAGGAGAAAAACAGGATGACCTATAAAAGCTTTGGAAACCTTGGAATGTAGTATTAACCAGGCTGGTATTACATTTTCGTGGTAATTCTTGAGGTCATAAGTGTAAGTGTTTGGAGTCTTTTGAAGTAGGAAATCAGTATCTTCTTTCATAATTTCTAGGACAACTTGCTTCATACCTTTGAAAGTAACATCATTTTAGACCCAAAGTACTGACTAAGTTTTGTATTTCTAAGTTTCCCTCAATTTTGGTTTTATTTGGTCATTCTCATTTCATGTCTCAAACTCTTTTCAGCATTTCCTTCTACTTTTTCCTTGTGTTTTCACAGACTTCATTAACAAATTTATTCATAAACTCTTTGAGGTCCTTGAGCAAATCTATACCAGCTAGTTTGAAGTCCTTATCATATGCTTCAAGTTTTAAGCATTTCCCAGGGCCTAGTATATTAGAGTTCCTGGGTTCTGGTGGAGGCATATTGTCTTGAGTATTAGTGATTGTTTGTTTCATTCTGTTTCTTCCAACTGGCATCTAGGCATGGCTTTGAAATTATTGTGATTATATAAATTGATATATGTTCTTGTTGCTGGGTCAGTTTCCAAACTTTGGTTTCTATTACTCTCTCTAGATCTTAGGAATGCATGATGGCTATGGGTTAAATGGTAGAGAATGCTTCTGAGTACCTGCCAGTTGTTGCTACTGGAAGTTCCAGACAGAATGTGTCTCTATGTATCAGAGACTGGCTCACAAGTTTGGGATTGGGATCGAAGGGGTGGTGGCTAAAAGGGTCCTCATGCGTGAGGAATGCTGCACTGTTAAGAAGTTTGTTGGATGCAGAAGGGAGTGGAATCAGAAAGAAAAGACTAGTTACTGCTATCTGGTTTGAGGCTGGAGATGAGATTGGGGAACTGAAAATAGAGGGCAAAAATAGATTGAACATTGATTGACTGACCTGATTCTCAGCTAGTATAATCAGCCAGGTATTTAGTAGAGAGTGCTTCTATATATTGGTAGCTGATACAAATAGATGAGGTAAGTAAGGAGGGATAAGATTACCCAGAAGGTTTGTAGAGTCTCAGAGAGGAAAGCAGTGATGAAGGAAATAGTGTTGTTTATGTTAAATAGTTTATTTTAAATCTCACCAACTTTATTATAAAAAAAAAAGTTTTACTTTTATTAAAACTAAGTAATTAAAATTTGGAATTGAACTAGGAGTTTCTTACTTAATTGTTCTGAATATCTAAATTTATTACAGCATAAGTAATGTGGCTCCTTAAGGAACCATGCTGCTAGGTGTTATTTCTTATGAACAACTTGCAGTGTGATTTAATTATAAAATTATAAGAAGCATGACAGGTGTTTCTTATTTTACAAAATCAGGAGTTAAAAGGCATAGTTTAGATATGATGGTTGCATACAAAATATCAGCAAAATGCTTTGTACTATCTCTCACGTGATGGAGGTTAGATACATTTTTTTTTTTACTGAGTGATCTTATTACAGGCAGTGTTGTATTCAATGTTCTTGTATTGTATTACACAAAAGGAAAAAGACAAACTTGAATTTACATGTTTGAAATATTAGAATTCAAATTTATTTGTAATATCCTTAGTAATTCCAACAACACATTGTTAATTCACTAATACCATGTTTCAAAACAAAATCCAATAGAATAGTGAAGATATATTTGTGTGTCAAGGCACTTACCACCAAGACTGGGAACCTGAGTTCAATTTCCAGAATATAGCTGATGTATCTAGAATAGCAACTGCTGCAAGTTGTCTCCTAACATTTTATAAACACTGTCACGTAAAATAAAATAAGCAAATAGAAAGTAAAGGAAAATGACAACTATGCTTATAAAGCAATATATTTTTACTTTACTAAGACTAAAAGATATTAGGAAAATAAAGTAGATTATTATTTTTGACCTGGTCTGTATATTCCAGAATGATTTTAAATGCACTATGTAATTGAGAATAACTTTGAACTTCTAATCCTCTGCCTCTACCTCCAAAATACTGGAATTCCTGGTAAATAACTCTTTGACCTGATTTATTTGATACTGGTAACTGATTCCAGCATTTCCTTCATGCTTGAATGGAACTTTACAAAATGACAATGTTAATTTTGAAAGCAATGCTACATAAGATTCTTAGAAAAAAATGAGAACAAGTATTTTTGACCCTAAAAACAAATTAGGTTATTTCTAATCCACAAAACATCAATATAAACTTCCTTCAAATTATACCTGTCTTAGTTAGGGTTTTACTGCTGTGAGCAGATAAGATGATCAAGGAAACTCTTAGACAACATTTAATTAGGGCTGGCTTACAGGTTCAAAGGTTCAGTCCATTAATGTAAAGTAAAATAACAATTGAGGCATCACCAAATTCATTCTCAAATTTTAATATTAGAACAGAAATAATTTCAGGTTCTAAATTAAGTACAGGTGAAAAGTCATATTAATATATCAGCATACTTTTAGACACTTATAAATTGTATATGTATGAACCAAAGAGATGTCTCACAGATTATGACCACAGCTGCTCTGTCAGAGGACCCAGATTTTTTTTTCCAGAAAACACATGTAGACTCACTACCAACAGTAACTTAAGTTCCAAGCAGTTGACCCCTTCTTCTGCTTGACACACATTACATGTATGTGACACATAGACATAATATAGAAAAAATACTTGCTATATGTTGCACATCTATGATAAGATTTAGAGTAACTCAAAGAATTAATCTATAATACTGTTTCATTTTTTCTTTTCTGGCTGTATGTCCTTATATTTGTTACTTGTACGCTCTCATTCATGAAATAATGATAGCGTATGGAAAATCTTAAACACCAATTGCTTTATTAGAACTGATCTCAGAACTATGGAAGGTCCTTAAGTTAAGAAGTAAATGGTACCTTCTCAGTGATGATGGCAGGTAATGGTCAATACAGAACATTATTGATACCTAATACTCTGTCATTTTGGAAGTGTGAGAAAGCAACAATTGATATGATAATATTGATATACAAATTGTGGTCAGTTCTATATGTTCCATTTATATGAAGGATTATATTTCTTCAGAAAGACAAAGTCCACTGCTTTACAAGATCAAGCAAATAAAAGAAGCAAATCAACAAACACACAAAAATAAAAAATAAAAATAAAAACAATCTTACCACAACTCAATTTTAAAAATTGAGGGAGGTAAATGATTTATAATCTCCTCAATTCAATATTTGTCCTTATCATTCCAGAAAGCAAAAAACAATAAGAGCTAATTTTATTAGAATGATATTGTACTATTTTTATTTCTTTCAATGTATTATTTCTTATTTACCTCCCATCTGCTCATCAATATCTCTGTGTATCTATTCACATACCTACCATCTAAGTTCTTATTCTAAAAGTCAAGGTCAAAATATGAACTCACCAATCAACACAAAATGTAGAAGTGTAGAAGAATGATCCTCTCCCTCACTGGTTCTGCTGCAATCTCAGGCTGAAATAATTCACGTTTTCCTGCTCATTCATCTCTCTCTCTCTCTCTCTCTCTCTCTCTTGGCTGTCTGTCTCATTCTCATAGATATGATAGATAGGTTATGATTTAGATATAGATATAGATCAGATCATGTATACATGCCAAGGACCAGCATTAGCTAGGTCCTGTCCCTAAAAGGAGAAGTGCTCGAGAGAGGTACAAATGACTGGAAGTAAAATCATGGCCCTAACATGGTAGCCTATGTTCTACTCAACATGGCTCCCTAGACAGCACTATGTAGATTGTTCTTGGCCCTGTAGTCTGTTCCAGACAGCTTTTCAGACAGCTCTTTGTGTTCTGATCTGCCTTAGAGAGCATTTTCTTGCTATTTCAAAACTCTCTGCTTGAGACAGCTCCTCTGCAAGTAAAAATTCAAAAAGCTCTCTGGGTAACTCATGAGATTTCTGACCAAAGTCAGTAAAGCTGCTATAAAAAAATTCTTGGATCTTCCCACTAAGTCAGAAATCATGTTAGAAAAGTTCTAAAATTAATTCTTGGGTTTCCAATCAAAATCAGAAAGTTAGAAAAAATTTTAAAAGCGCTGTGTTCACTCTTCAGACAGCCTTCTCTGGATAGTTGCTAGAAAACATGCTAATAATTCTTAAAAATTGTGCTTGCTGTCTCTTCTAAGAGTCAATGGGCAAAGGTCATGGAATGCTGATTAGTGGGATGGTCAAGAGGGAATGTGGAATAAATAGCTGAATTGATATATAAATATAAAAACTAGGCTTTTGGGCTGCAAGCTTTCTGCTAATAGGTAATTAGAAAAGTAATTAGATAAGTAATTAGAAAAAAATTAAAAGAACTATGAAAAATCCTAAAAGAGCTGTGCTGGCTCTCCATGGATTTCCAACTAAAACCGGAAATCCTCTTAGAAAAATTTCCTGAAGAGCTGTGTTTGCTCTCCAGAGATCTCACAGACAGTTCACCTCTCACTAGAAAAACGTTCTAAAAAAAGAACTGCTACTGCTTTCTGCTAGCTCATCTCATGGAGACCAGAAGCCCAGATTTTTTTTTTTCATACCAATTAAGTTATTTATTCCACTAATTAGCATTCCATTATCTTAGCCCCTTGACCATTAGGAAGATATTGCAATCACAAGCACAGACAATAAAATAGCTGGGTGGTACCCTGCCCTGGATTTACCATTCTGACCACACCTGGAGCTAAATTTATTCTGTTTCAAACTTAGCTTGAACTCAGGTATCTGCCCACATTTGTATCTGCCTGTCTTTGTATCTTTCTGATAAGCTAGGTCATAGTGCTTCCTCTTTTCCTTTACATCTTTGAAGCTCCTAATATAATTCATATTTCATTCTTATATTTTTGCATAGTTGAGAAATTATGTACTTTTAAACTCATGATTTTGGAATTCTTTTCCACTGAATTAAGGGCTGTCCTGTAGGTCCCAGGATTTACCATTTTGCTAAAGACATACACATACCCTTGACTCCTGGAAGCTTGCTGTTTCTAATTATCATTGAGTCATTAACATTAATGAGGACATTTCTCAGAGGAACATGAAAATACATACATTATTTTACAAACAAGCCTTATACCCACAGCAAACATTCACACTAATGTAATTCTTTTCCTATTGGCCCTGTCCCAGAGGCAGGAGCCATGTCATTCTATCCCCAGCAAGGCCATACCCAACTTGGCATATGTATATTATAGATGGATAGATATCATGTCTAGATGATATAGATATATAGATAACATTTACATATCTTTGAGGGTTCATGGACTTTCCTCCTCCCACTGTGGCAATTCAAGTGTTTTGGTCCTTGTTCAGCTCATGGTTAGATAGACATGCTGTTGAGACTTTTTGAGTGTAGTTTCTGAAATTACTTGGAGACACAATATCACAGCAAACTCCATGATCCTGGCTCTGAAAATCTTTCTTCCCGTTCATGTTACATATCACCACTGTTATACCTCTCGGGTAAGAGCATATACTCTTGGGAGGCTCCCCCAACCCAGGTCTCTGGAACTTCGTAGAGATTCTATCCACTGTTAACCTATTCATTCTCCTGGCCTTCTGCCCCTCTCTCCTATCTCACTCCACACTTGCTACTGCCCCATATTCCCCTTCAATTTCCTTTCCTACCCAGTTCTCTGACTCTCACTGCCTCTTATTACCTTCTTATTTCCCCTTCTAAATGAGATTCAATTATTCATTCCTGGGTACTCCCTGTTTAGTTTCTTTGGATCTATAGGGTATACCATGGTATTTTGTATTAATATCTACCCATTAGTGAGTATATACCATGCATGTCTTTTTGGATCTGTGTTACCACAGGCTGATGTTTTCTAGTTCCATCCATTTGCCTGCTAATCCATGCTATCCTTGCTTTTAAGAGCTAAATAGTATTCCATTGTATAAATGAACCACATTTTCTGCATGGATTCTTCTGTTGAGGTACATGTGATTTGTTTCCATTTTCTGGATATTACAAATAAGACTGCTATGAACAGAGAGGAGCATGTATACTTTTGGTAACATGGATCATCTTTTGCATATATATCCAGGAGTAGTATATCTGGGTCTTCAGGTAGAACAGTACTGAGTATTTTGAAAAACTGTCAGATTGTTTTCCAAAGTGGTAGTACAAGTTTGCAATTCCACCAGCAATAGAGGAGTATCCCCCCTTCTCCAAACCCTCATTACCATGTTCTGTTGCTTGAGTTTTTAATCTTAGCCATTCTGATTTGTTTATTTATTGTTTTAGTATTTTTTAATTAATTATCTTATTTATTTACATTTCAAATCTTGTCCCCATTCCTGGTCTCCCCTCCAGAACACTCCCATCTCATCCTCACTCCCCTTTGCCTCTAGAAGAGTGGTACCCCCCCCCCAATCCCCTACCCACTCCAGCCTCACTACTCTAACATCTCCTAACACTGGGGCATCAAGCCTCCACAGGACCAAGGCCCTCCCCTCCCATTGATGCCAGATACTATACAGACGGCTCCATATGTAGATGGAGCCAGAGACCCATCCACGTAAACTCTTTGGTTGATGGTTTAGTTCCTGGGAGCTCTGAGGAGTCCAGTTAGTTGATATTGTTGTCCTTCCTATGAGATTGCCATCCCCTTCCACTCCTTCAATCCTTCCACTAACTCTTCCATAAAAGTCTGCTGGCTCAATCTGATTGATGGCTGTGAGTATCTGTATCTGTGTTAGTCAGATGATGGCATAGCCTCTCAGAGGAATCCTGTACCAGACTCCTGTCAGTAAGCACTTCTTGATATCAGCAATAGTGTCAGGGTTTGGTGTTGGCAGATGGGATATATTCCAAGGGAGGGCTGTCTCTGGATGGCCTTTCCTTCAGCCTCTGCTCAATTTTTAGTCCCTGCATTTCCTTTAGATGGAAACAATTCTGGGTTAAAATTTTTGAGATGGGTGGATGGTCCCATCCTTCAACTTGGGGACATGCCTATCTATTGAAGGTGGCCTCTACAGGTTCTATCTCCACTTGGTTGGTTAATGTCATCCCTGTTGGTTCCAGTGAAACTCTCCCTTCTCTGGCATCTGGGACTCATACTATCCCAGATCTATCATTGTTTCCTTGTCTTATACTTGCTAGTTGCTTTATTTACTCATTACATTATCATTTCCTTGTATTCAAATACCATGACTCCTTCAAAAACTAGCTAAATCAATTATCCAATGAAAGATTAATGAGTAAAATTTGGTTGTGGTTTATTTTTTTAATGTTGTATATGTGTGTGCATCTGTGTGTGCAGATTTATTTATGTCATGGCAGGTATGTGGAGGTCAGAGGACAATGATCTTAATTTGGTCTTCTGTCATGGTGTCCATGCATAGAACTCAGGTAATCATGTCCTCATACAAGAACCTCTGCATGCTAAACTATGTTGCTGAGAGCCTTATGAGATAATATTAGCTCTAGATTATGACCTACATTAATATGTTAATAGATTAATGATGTTTAATCTGATATGTTTTCACTTTGACACATTTCTTACAATTATCTAATATTACTTTCAGGGCAAGTTAAATTAAAGCATAACATTTTGACACTAGTGAAATTCTGATTATTTATTAAAAAATGTTTTTACTATTTTATTTATTTATTCTCTATTTTTATTGAAAAGAAACTTTTATACAATAAATTCTGTTCACAATCACTCTCTTTAAACTTAGAGCCTCCCAACCTCCATACTCACTGACTCTTTTATTTAATGTAGGATCTAACAATATTCAGTAGATAATTACAGATATAAAAATAGATTTAAGGTTTGTCATTGAATGTATTCAATGCCATTAAATTATTCATTAAAAATAAATCATTTTTAATTATTATATTGTGTGATCTAATGATACATTTTTTGTTGAAATATGGTCCAATAGACACAACATACCAGAAGTGATGGGTGATGAGAAACATACAGAATTGTGGTTGATTAAAAACATCTGTTTCTGAAATGTCCTTCACATTTGTTAGCCTTCCAACTTGTATATTCTCTGGAACTTCAGAAGATCATATGCATGTGGAAGACATAAACAACTGGTGAGCTTAATAAATGAATTAAGAGGAGATAGAGAAATATGAACAACATGAGGTACTCTTACACGATGACCAAAGTAGCCATTACAGAAGAAAATACACTTAGGATGTGGGAATCAATAATATTTAGAAAATATAGTTTTAAAATATACTAGAGTAGTATTTTTAAAACCATTCAATGGCCCTTGAACTAACTTACACAGTTTTATATCATTTTTTTAAATTTCTCCGGAACAGGAAAGTCTCCTCAGGGACTATTTTCTGTACAGATGATTGACAGACCCATTTGGATTAATATTCAGAGATGGAGCAAGGTCATATCTTGTTTTTCACCAGAAGGCTTCTGTCGTACAATAATGTGTTATCTTCCTGGGAGCTTAAAAAGTCTTGTCTCTTCCCAGGGATAGTGATACAATTCAGATAGCATTCTGTCAACTAAAAGTCCTGTAACAGAGAAGATAGAAAAATAATTAAATGAAGAATTTTAAAAGAAATGTATGAAAATAGCACAATTTATTGGACACCTTCCTTTGATGTACATCAAAAAATCTTTCTAGGTCTAACTGTCTCTCTTTTATCTATATGTATCTATCCTTTCATATGAGATGTGTGTCCTTAAGAGAGGTAACTCTGTTGCTTACTCCCTTAACTCCAATTGGTTATCCAATACTAAATGCTCATCTTTGAAAATATACACACAGGTAAATATAACCTTCTGGGTCTGTTCATTACTTGTATGTAGATTTTCATGGGCTACCATCTTCTGGTGAATAAAATTAAGATGAGTGAAATTGCATAATTCAGAATATCTAATCTGCCAATCAATCAATGGATGAATGTATTTGAATCTAGAAAACTAGATGTGATGAAATGTGGTGGCTTATCAATTTATTTTTTATTTTCTTTTTATTAAGAATATTGAAAAATCACCATATTATTTTGAGTTACAATTTACCAAACAATTTTTTCAATCCACAATCATGTTTTCACATTAGAGTTTTTTCAAACCTTCTTTAGAAAAATATATTCAAAGACTATCATAATGTCCTAAACATACTCTAATTGTTACTGGCAACTCTACAGTCAAAGCCTGGGTTCCTGTCTCCTACAGCTAGAAGCTAGATTTAGCCATTCATTGTGAATATTCGGGTTAATGAATTAAGTATTGTGGTCAGGTTAAATGCTATGTTACTCTATATTATGTAATACATTGTTTTTCTTTAAACTGCATTGAGAAAGTCTACTTATAAATTAAATTTGACTATATTGTGAGGATGGAGCATGACTGTGCACCTGGTTGGTATGGAACGAAAGGAGTGCTATTCTGTAATTTGTTAGAATAAATGGAGACTAATGAGGTAAATAGACATAGGAAAATCATATCAAGTATGTGACATGACCTGTGGAGCAAGTAGAACCATGTCACTAGACAAAATCTAAGCAGGTTAAACAGATTCAGAAATCCCCATGCTCTCATATCTGAGACCAGTAGGTATTCCATCTCTCCCAACCCTGTTATTGTTCTGGAGCAAGTGGCCATGGCATCCCACATGAAGATTGTGACAACTAGCCATGTAGCAGAGTTCTCCACGCCAATGAGGTATCTAGATGGGCAGGCCCAAGGGTTTAGACAATAAGTTTCCCTTCCGGGACATTCTTTCTTATAAAGGATATTTAATCTGAGTAAGTTGTAGGCACTCACTTTCTTAGATAAACAATGAATAAACAGCAAGGGCTGTCTCTCATCAAGGACCACCTTGTGGGAAGCATTCCTCATACAGAGCCACACCACCTAAGTCTCCAGTATAAGGCCCCTCTGCTTTCCAGACATTGTTGCTCACCCCTTAAACTAATCTGAAGATCCTCCTCCCCCGAACCCTGTTTCAGGCACATTGTTGGTTTACCCAGCCTCTTTGTTTCTGACTCCACAGGGATCACAGGTGCTACTGGACGCCCAGGAGTTTGGGACCCCTGCCTCTCCAGCCTCAGCCTGCTTCATTTCTCACTTGTGCTGGGGCTCCCATCTTAGGCTGCATTCTGCCACACTGGTACCCCAATAGCAGAGAGTATGGAATGTAACCTAGTACCTTTCCATTTCATCTGCCAGAGCAGCTTCACATACAAGAACGGCAAGGCAGAACACGGGTACAAAACTGCCCAAAGTTTACTAGACACTCCAGACAATGAATACTGCATATCTCTCTCATATGTACTCTATAAAGAATTGTTTTAATAAAATGATGCTAAAAGCCTCCACTGACATAAACTCTGACTATCCATGGATTCTCAAAAGAAAGCAAAACCAGAAACCTACCTGGTGTTTCAGCTCAGAATAGTCTCATTTCTAATGTTGCCAATTTAATTAAAATTTTCTTGTCTTCCCATTCCTCTGTATGGACCTGATATGCATCCATTGGTTTATTCCTCCATCCTGACCAGACCCTGTAATTTCACCTATACAGATGGATTTATCTCTATAGCTTCACTCTTAAGCTTATGAATTACAGTAGCCAAGAATCACAAATCCAGCTTCTCCTCTGGAGCTCATTTTAGATTTATAATAGTTACAATTAATTCTCTATGTGATTGCCGCACCCCCATTTCCCTTTCAAGTCTAACTTGTGGTGCCCATATATTCATGCATTCTGTTTAGTTTTATTTTATTTTGACACAAAGTAGAGTCATTTGAGAAAATTCACTCCCAATTAAGAAAATGTATTCATAAAATTTGCCAATAGGCAATTCTATAATTTATTTCCTTAAAATTATTAATTATTTTTATTATTGTTTTTATTCGGAAGTTCAGCATGATACAGTAAGATGGGAATGTTCATCAAGATTACAAGGGATGAACTTGTGATGGCCAATCAAGGTTATTCTATTGGTTGGCAACTTGAATATAGCTTAAATTAATAGCTTAAATCAAGTAAAATCCAAGCATACAAAAAGGGATTTTCTTGACTGGCTCTTTTAAGGTGGGAAGATACATCCTAGATCTGTAACATGGGAGGAAGCTTCTTGTTTTTCTACTATTTGCCTCACTCTCCTGGTTAAGTTTATCATTTCTCCTGCAATTGAAGCAAGCCTTCACTGGTATTCCCAGCTACTTCTTAAGGTTTCCAACACAGTCTGAAGACTAGCTGAAATATCCAATCTTGTGAACTGAACGACCACTGGCTCCTTGGCATTTCTTTCAAGAAATAGCTTTTCTAATAATACCACAGCATGTAAATTTCAGTTAAAATTGCTGCTTATGACTTATGTTCCCTTTGAGAAACCTGACTAATACAGTGACATACTGTAGATATACATAATTTTAAAATGCATTGACTGCTAAAAACATAAAGTTACAGGAAACACAGGTATTTATAAGTAGCAAAAGTGCACTACCATAAAGGTTTAGTTAAAAACAACACACAGAGAATGTGAAATGCTACAGTATTATTTCAAGGAACACCATGGAAATAAAAATATGGATAGAAGTCTACAAAAACTAATAAGAATCCTTTAAAAAATATCTAACAGAAGAGATTGGCCTTCTCTAAATACAGTACTCTGTTAAGCCAAGAAACATAAAAAGTAGAAACAGGAAAGTAACTACACAATGGCACATGAAAACCAATTGTTTTGGTGGTATATTAGTAAAAGTGAATCAAAGTCTCAGATGGGTAAAGCCAAATTTTATTACCTTTAGTTAATACAAATAAACAACAGACATAAATAAATAAATAAATAAATAAATAAATAAAAAGTCTTAAGTGGGGAATGTGTCACTGTAGTAGGGTTGTTACTTAGCATGTCCAAGGCCCTCTTTCAATTCCCAGCATAACAAAACATTAAAAAAATAAATACACAAAATAAATTTAAACAAATGTATAGTTTGGAAATAAAATAATCCATCAAAAGTTAAATGCAAAAATAAGTTTTAACACATTCCTAATTTGGAAATTAAAAAAAAAAACATGTCAAAATTATATAAAATAAAACTCAAATTAAGTAAGGGTATAGGAAACAAAATGGGGAACTTTAGTCTTATTAAACTCTCAGATTGTCAACAATTAAATAATCCAATTTATTAATATCTAATAAAAAGTCTAATGTATATTTAAAAATAAAAAATTGAAAGAGCAAAAGTGATAGGTTTCTCCACATCTATTTCAGCAAATTTCAAAGAATAGGAGGCCAAGATCCTAATAAAGACTTCAAAGGTTTGGAACACTTCTCACTTTGACATTTAGAGGCTCTGCGTGAAAAAGCTGAAAGTGCACTCTGCTTGTTCTGCACTCAGATACATACATTTACAAAGCCTTGAAAAGTGAAAAATGACATTAGACTCTAAAATCTTAGAAGTTTAAATCTCCTTATCTGTTTGTTTGTCTGCTCATTTGTTTTGATAACAATGACCTCCCAGCTGCAGGAATAAATATTCTACCAATTAAGTAATATTTGAAAGAAATAGGAATAAGAAACAAAACTAAGTCAAAGAAAAAAAAAATTCTGCGAGTATGGGATTAAGTAAAATAGAAAAGTTATTTAGCAAGATTATACCATTCTTGGTCAGTAGTCAATCATAAGAGACATGATGTTTAACAGTTGTGAAGGGGGGAGGCTCTTGGAAACACTTGCAATCAGGGATTACTACTGATAATAAGGGACTGCACAATTATGGATTTTAAAGAAAGTAAATAGGAATTAACTATCCGTGCTTTCCCCTCATGCAAAGGACATCAATATTAGGGGCTAGAGGGACAGTTCAATGGCTGAGAGAGTACACTGTTCTGAAAGAGAATGAGAACTAAGTTCCTATCACCTAG
>JADRCH010000157.1:3020609-3072008 GCA_019843965.1 Rhynchomys soricoides | reverse complement strand
AGTACACTGTTCTGAAAGAGAATGAGAACTAAGTTCCTATCACCTAGGATAGACAGCTTAAAACCACTTGTAACCACAGCTCCAGCTCCAGGGGTGTATGTCTCTTGTTTTCAGGAGCATCTTCACTCACATACCTATAGTCTGTCTCTCCTCCCTCTCTCTCTCTGTCTCTCTGTCTGTCTGTCTGTCTGTCTCTGTCTCTCTCTCTCTCACACACACACACGCACACACACCACAAAAATAAAATAAATATTTAAAATGTTATCAATATTAGCTAGTGTATTTATTTTGCAGAAAGGTGTAAAAAGGTTGAATTAGAAGAACTCTAAATGGAGAAAAGAGTTAATAATTGGGTTTATTCCCATAAAGACAAAAGGAAAAAAAAGTGTTCTTTAATTTTATAATATATCATTCTATCTAAGAAAGGAAAACTGCAGTCTAAGAAATAAAATATAACCTATGCTTTCACTTGTATAATATTTGTACATATACTATATAATATAAACTTATACATTGTATATATTTATTCTTATATATATATACATTATGTGTGTAAATCTATCTATTATATATATATATATATATATATATATATATATATATATGTAATCTTATAGGGACCCAATTAATTTGATAAAATAAAGACAGACTCTTTTTATACTACAAAACAATATGTAGCCATTTAGTATAGCCCAAGACCAATGTTAGATTCAAAACTAGAAATGGACTGGTAGACCTCAAAATTGTAGTTTTGAGGGTAAGGTCTGAATGTTCCTTTAGCTAAATGCTTACTAGATAGGATGATCTCAGAAGTGGCGGGAGGGAGGACCTGGAACGGAGAGAGGAGGGGGAGGAAATAAGTGGGCAATATCAGGTATTGGAGGAGATTGGAAGGAAGTAGAGAGGGTCAGGAAATTGAATAAAAAATATGTAGCAGTGGGGGATGAGGAACTGGTGATAGCCATTGAAGGGTCCCAGATGCCAGAGTAACAAGAGGCTCCCAGGATCCATCCAAGATGACTTTAGCCAAAATGGGAAGAGAAGGGGAGATATAAGCTGTAGAGCCCACCTCCAGTAGATAGGCACGGCCCCCAGTCAAGGGATGGGGTCACCCACCTTTCTCAAAGTTTTTCACTCAGAAATATTCTTGTCCAGTGGAAAGACAGGGGCAAAAATTATAGCAGAGACTGAAGGAAGGGCCATCCAGGGACAACCCTACCTGGGAATCCATCTTGTCTGCAGACATCAAGCCCTGATGCTTTTGTTATTGGCAAGAGGAGCTTGATGACAGGAACCTGGCGTGGCTGTTCCCTTGGAGGTTCTGCCAACCAACTGACCAATGCAGATGTGGGTGCTTGGCTCCAGACATCAGACTGAACTCAGGTCCCTGGTGGGGGAGCTGGCAGAAGAACTGGAGGAGCAAATGGGGTATTGCAACCCCTTAGGAAGAAAAATGTAAGGTGGCTGGACCACCCAGTGCTCCCAGAGATTAGTCCATCAACCAAGGAGTGTATAGGGAAGGATCCGTGGCTCAAGCTACATATGTAGCAGAGGATGGCCCTATCTGATAACAGTGGGAGGGGAGTGGCCTTTGATCCTATGGAGGCTTATGCCCCAGTATAGGGGGACTCTATGGCATAGAGGTGAAGCAGGAGAGAGTGAGTGGGTGGAGGTGCACTCTCATAGAGGCAATGGGAGGGTAGATAGAGAGGGAGTGGGATAGGGATTTGTGGAGAAGTAACTGAGGAAGTGGGATATTATTTGAGATGTGAAAGAATGGAACGATTAATAAAAAATAAACAACAACAACAACAACAAAAAGGAAGGTACATCTAAAAACTGTAGCTAAATACACTTGAGCATTTATTATTAAACTCTGCTATCAATCAGCTGGAGAAAACCTATAATTTAACTCTGGTGCTCACATAGGTCCTGTGATTACTCTTTTCACCTTCTCAAGCTCCACTCCACTAGTAAACTACTTCCTCTAATAAGGCTTTATCTCTTACATGTTCCATAATCTTCCCAAATTGCATATATGGACACCAAATATTCTAACACATGAGCCTTAGGGCACATCTCATATTGAAACAACATAAAAAGTAATTGATTCAAGAAAGAAATAAAAGGGAATTAATATGTCTATAAAAGCCCTTATGAATAGACTAGTGTATTTATAAAACATAATATAGAAATCACTCCATCATGATATTACCAGAATTTAACTGTAGTATCCCAGGTAACAGAAGTTATTATCAGAACCATCTATTTTTGAAATCTAAATCTTGATTCTATACTTGTTGATTCCAGAAATATAATGTATGAACTTTTGTTATTTATACACATAAAAATGTTTTAAAAGTCTAGATAAAACACAGTAAATGTTAAAAATAAAATACATAAAAATTCTCCTAAAAATTGTTATACTTCTTTTTAAAGAAGTTAGTAAAATTCACTATGTGAAGTAGCTTTACCTGATATTCCCCAGAGTTCAATAAAGTTAAAACTATTTAGTTGCTTAACAGGCAATAATTGTTGTCATTATAGATGTATTTTGAATAATTAGCCTTTTCAATTTTATGATTTATATTCAATCATAAAAAACAAGAAGTTCATTGTTCTCATCCTTCATGTGTCAGGCAGGTATACCAAGTAACATTTCATGGCATATTAATTTGATTGATTAGTTACAGGAATAAAAATACTGGACATGTTTCTGCTTTTACTTTAACTCAAAAATAGTGAATTATTATGTAATTATAAGTAAATCTAATATCATTTCAAAATGATATCATAATCATATGTGGTTGAATTTGGAGGGTTTTCAGGTAAGGAAAAAATAAACACTTAAGTCTCATATGTAATAGAAAAGCAAACTATCTTTAAAGTATATTTCCTACTCATAAGAAAATTTTGATGGTAGGATAGCATACATGGATATGTGGAGAAACAGAAAGCACTCTAATTTACTGTTTTCAGTTCTAAAAGTTAAGGGGCTGCCAGCCATACTCACCTGTCATGGTACCAGGGGGCAGAATAACAGCCATTCAGTTAAGTATGCAAAAGCTATTGATAACGATTTTTTTCCACAGTAACCTAAGTTCTCCAAAGCTGGTTTGAGTTGAACAATTTTAATGATTTTATTTTTTTATTTTTTTCTGAGCTTCTAAGCACAGTAGCACAAGGACAAGGAAGCATTAATCCCTAGGAAAATTATCTCAGTAGTAACTCAGGTGAGAGAGACCATGTAGAGAAAATTAGATGACAAAGTGAATCTAACCATCTTTTCAAATGGGAGCTGAACCTCACAAAGTCAAAACAGCACTATAATGATTAAGAAATCTAACTATATCACCTTATGTTTTGACATAAGTTTTAAACTCTTTTAATTTTTAATAAATTAAAAAGTAAATCTTAATAAGTTACTATTTATTTTAATAATTTCTTTTTAATAAATTACTATTATAGGGAAAAAATTTTCATTCTACACCATGAAGGAAACATTTTTTAAAGATGTATTTGTTTATTTTATGTATATGAGTACACTGAAGTTGTCTTCAGACACATCAGAAGAGGGCATCAGATCCCATTACTGATGGTTGTGAGTCATCATGTGGTTGCTGGGAATTTACCTCAGGTCCTCTGGAAGTGCAGCCAGTGCTCTTAACTGCTGAACATTTTCTAATGAAGGCTGAAAAAGTATTTTATTTTGTAAAATATCTCCATAAACGCAATCAGTGAACAGAACCTACTTTACAAACTCTAAGAATGATGGCTCAAATTTGTGACCCCACTGTTGAGGACAGAAAGAGGCAGGCATAGATACGTTCCTGGAAGGGCCAATTTAAACAGCCAACTTGAAGAATCAGAATACAGTGAATGACCCTGCCTCAAAGTATCTAAAGAATAGCAACTAAGATTTCCCTCTCATTGTCTGCATATGCACACATGTGTACATATACCAGAACACACACACACACAGAGAAAGAGAGAGAGAGAGAGTGAGTGAGAGAGAGAGAGAGAGAGAGAGAGAGAGAGAGAGACTAAACAATTTAAAAGACAGTGGAAAGACAGAATTAGAAATGAGGAAGAGATTTTTTTGAAGATGTTGATCATCACATTCCCTTATAGAAGACATTACCTAAAAATATTTAAAAAATTTAAACTAATCATATCTTCATGAAATTCTAAATTATGTTTAAAATGTGAATTGCCTGTCTTTTATGACAATAAAGTCTTGTATTTCTAGGACCAAGCGGGTAGGTAAAAACTTAGGATGTTAGGCAGAATAAAATGATCGGTTAGTGAGATATTGGTATTATTTGTAGTTGAAGAGGAGGCCCAGTTGTGGTTACAGCATTCAGACACTCAGAACAAAGGTCATGTTAAAGGGTGAGAATATTAGAAGGCTATAGTGGTTTCCTCATTAAAGTTTAAGAGTCTCTCAAAAGCAACTGAGTGTCATACAGAGGATATGTATTGTTTGGGGAGTCACTTGAACTATCCTGATCTTTTAAAGGTTTTTCTTGCCTGGTACTGAGGGCCTTGTCATCTTGCTTCATATATATATATATATATATATATATATGAAGTGTGTGTGTGTGTGTGTGTGTGTATGGTGTGTATGTGTATGTATGTGTGATATATTCTGTATAATTTTTGGTAAACATAAAACAAGATTCCTTGGAGTTGATCACATAGCTTTGGTGTTATTTGTCCCCTATCTATCCATCTCTTTGGTATTGCCAAATCTATACTGTGTTTGAAGACCCTTCCCAGTTATTCTGTTTCTCCCTGCATTCACTGAAATCATTCCATTCCCTACTAAGCACCCTATCACCTATTGAAATGGAAGTTTTGGTTGTGTCATATGATGCAGTCTCCCGTAGTGTTTTGCTAAAGCAAGACCCATGGAAGGACATGTGATGTTCGGAAAGATTATAAATAGGACTCAATATACAATGATGGGATGCTTGCATAGGTAGTCTTGCAAAGCTTCCTTGGTTTGGATCTTTGCTGATCTTTACTTCTTTGACAGTGGCACAACAGAGTTCTCCTGGCATCCGGAAAGGATCTGGTCATTCCTACTGATTCATGGTGATTCAGCAGAGGCCTTGATGTTCCTGCTGGATTGTGCACTGTTGTTGATTCCTGTTTGGTATCCTGACACTACTGAACTAGATTGCTTGTATCCTGACAAATGGAGATTGGAATTTCCCCAAATAACTATTTCTATTCAGGTCCACATCCCCTTGTCCTAGTTACCATCTTTTCTCCCCTACCTTTGGATCCTGGGTTAAAACGAAGGTTGAAGCATTTGAGAATACTTATTAAAAGTACGTTTAAAAAATCTAAGCCTACAACCTCTGGACCCTTTTTGGGTTTTCTGGTTATTCTACACACTTATCAAGCACAATAATCCGCATTGCAAGGTATGCAAAAAGCTGCATTTAGTGTCATATACATTTGGAGGGAACTATCAAGTGTCTGATTGGACTTAATGGGAAATCCCAGATTTCTGGGGTGAATAAAGTCATGGGTCTTAGAAAAGGACCTATTTCCACATTAACACATCGGTCTATATGGCCACTGTTCCCATCAAGTTTATGTAGCAATATCTATTAGAGGCTGTTTCAAAGTAGACTTCTTGGTATTCTGACACTTTTTTTTTTTAATCCTGTCTTGTATGATGTTTTCTCAGCCATAAATACAGAAACAGGGATGTAGATGTATCTGATTGTGATGAGCTTACTGCAATTTCTACATTGATTCACTGTGTCCAGTTTTGATTTTCTGTCATGGTATTCTTTTGCTGAAAGGAGGGATGTGTTTAATAAAGGGTAGCAGCTGTACTTATCTGTAGGAATAAGGGAAAGATTTAGAATGTAGTTAGGAATTATGATGGTCTAGCAGAGTGGTATTAGGCAATTAATGACTGCAGGGAGAAGGATAATTAGCCTCTCCTAGGGATGGATATACATACATACATATGTAATCAAGACATTTGCGATGATGCAAAATCAAGTCTTCATAATAATTAGTATGAGACACTATGTAGCATAAATATTTTAATATGTAAATATTCAAATACATTTAACCATTATATTTTGTATGCTACTTTCTTCTTGCTTATATGTAAAATTTACTATAATTTAACTTTTAATTAGGAAAATATTACATAGCTGGTACAGTTTTCTTTGGGAAATGGTCTTTTGAAGGGAAATTGTGTTAAGATAATTAATTTTTCATTCTAAAATTTACTATTTGTTTTTCAAGAACTATCTTAAATATTATTTTTATTTTTGTATATAATTCTTTCAAATATTAATGACATACAAAGATACACGAAGTGCTCTGCAATATAACACAGATAGATGCTCACATATATATATTAGAGACCAAGTAGAAATGTAAAACATTTCATTATGTATTCAGAGAATTTGCTTATCACATTCAGAGCATAAGTTTTATATTTGAAATTGTATACTTAAGAAAGTCAAAAGTATGAAACAAATTTTTCCTAATGACTCTCATTTCCTGAATTTTAAATAAACATTTCTTTCAGATATTAAACCATTCTTTAATTCAACTGACTTTAAATTTGATTTTATATAAAAAGTCAACTGCAATATGTCAACTATATTAGTGAGTCAAATACACATGTAAATTAACTAAATTAGACAGCTAGTGTGTGTAAAGTAATTAATGATTTCAAATATTTGAGGTATAATGACTTTTTAAATGGATGACATGGTTGCTGTATAATTAGCTGAAATCACTTTAACAAAACTATTAATTGGTTTTGAAATAAAGTCAACATATTTAAAAAAAATGACATGGTTTTATATGCATGCTTTCTCATTTCATTCAAGAGGAGGCTTCACATCCTAGGGTGTATGTATATTAGAATAATTGAATTTTCCTTAATGAAAAGAAGCTATTTCTTGTTAAGTTATAATTATACTAGTGCTTTTTGCATAAGTTAAACCAGTGAGAGATATAATTTTTATATTATATACTATAAACAATATTCATCCATTAGGAATACTAAAACCTTGACAGTATAAAAGAGATCAACCAAACCCATCAGATAATCAACCAAACCGTATGCCATTTTGTGTGATTCATAAATATTAGTTTGTAAAGGTACAAGACCCAATAATACTGTCCTTGTGCATAAAGCAAATGCAAATGAGATGTCTGAACTTCCAAGATATTCCTATCAACCAACACTTAAAATATTATATGAATCAAAACTTTTAAAACTATTTTACTGAAGGAGTAATATTTCATTCATTACTTCAAACTATTAAATTGGTCTTTTATAAAATAGCAAAATAAAGATGGGGTGGTGCATATTATAGCATTTGGGAGTAAAGGCTGTGTCTAGGCTGAACTACAGAGTGAGTTCCAGACCATCCGGAGCTACATAATGAAACTCTGTTTCAAAAAATAATAATAGTAAATATTCCATTCATCTAGCTTGTTAATTTGTGAATCATTTTTGAAATTGATATTAATGAGGTGATTCTTGATTCTGGCATTTGTAAAAGCTATATCTGATTGCTCTGATCACCTGCAATCAGACAAGTCTTTAACTGGGGTAGGAGAGGTAGAGGTGTTTTATTTTGGTTTTTTTTTGTTTTGTTTTTTTGGTTTTTTTTTTCTGAGGTAGAGTCTTAATGTTGTATTTTCCGGAATTGTTCTCAAAGTTATAATTTATTAAGTGTTTACATAATAAGATAGAGATACACAGAAAGAGGAGGGAAAGGGAAAAAGAGAGAGACAGACAGAGAGGGATAGTCAGAGACAGAGACAGAGAGAGAAAGAGAGAGACAGAGAGAGGATGTCAAACTAAAATTCATCGGGAGGAACAATCCCAAGCAAAGAACAAATCAAACATTGCTAATTACTACTAAGTAGAAGCACTGGTGGCTGCAGCATGGTAACAGCCATTCTTCTGTGTCTACAGAGGAACAAATATAATGATCAAGAAGCAGACTCTCCTTTCTTTCAAATTCCTTATGCTCTCAACCAGGATTTTAGATTTCCTATTTGAACAGTATGTTAGTAGAAATCCTAATACTGATAAAGTAGCTTTTTCAAAACAGTAAGAGACATAAATGTTTTCTAAAGTTCTTCATTAGATTAAATAAACCAGATTTATAATACCAAAAACTGTAATGAAAGTATGCATAATTGGGTTGAGGTGGAGAAAGACATATTGGTTAAGAACCTTTTAATGAGTAACAATATGAACTGACTCTCTTTCAAGACCTAAAACTCTTTTGGAAAAATCAATTCTGGATTTTTTTCTTCTACAGTTAGATCTCCAGGTCAGCCCACTCTCCATTTAATTAGCATTATCCTTTTCAATAGCAATTAGCTGCTAACACAGGTAGATGAGGTTTTACCAAATGTGGGATGTAACTAGAACAAATAAAAGCAATCAGTTTATTTAAAAGTACTATGTTCTGTCACATTGGTCCACAAAAAGCTAGAGAAAACATGGGTACATAAAACAATAGTAAAAGACAAACCCAAGACATAACACACCTTTTGGTAGCTACCAGAACACAGTAACCCTGAATCTCCCAGACCAGGAAAACAATGCATATGCAAAGAGTACTCTTCTGCTGCTGGCCTAAAACACTTCCAAACTCAGATTACTAAGCTTTAGCTTTTGTAAAACAGTCTGAGCCAGCCAATATAATGCTATTCTTTTAATTTCATCTCAAAGTGCTTCCTTCTTGACAAATACTTTAGTCCAGCAGGTAATTCAATGTCATTGATGGTACCCTTGTATATTTCCCTCAAAAAGGTTATTGTCTGAGTACTTCACTACACTGAGCTCCAAGCCCACTTGAGGGTTGCTTATCTCAATTGGTGACTTATAAAAAGAAGTATTAATAATTTCTCAGAACTAAGGGTGTAATTCAGTAGTAAAACACCTGCTTGAAGTGTACAAAATGTTATGGTCAATTCCAAGCACTTCCATATAAATGTAGCAAATAAACTCAAAAATTTTAAATATAATTTTCTCAAGGTTCTAAGAAATCTCAATTGACTATTGAGAATAGACTTTAAACACTAAACATGAAGAAATTTTAACATATAAGAAAAAGGAATATAAATAGAAAATTGTACATATAGACAACATGAAATGGAGAATTATTAGAATCTCTAAGAGTTATGTTAAACAAACCACAAAAGTAAAATCTCCTTATACATAAACAGTAAAAAAAAGAAACAAATGACTGGCCATATGGAACCTGAAGAGGCCATTTCTTGAAGTCAGGCTGGAACCCCAGTGACTATGGCTCTTAGAACCCCTAAGGCTATAGGAATACTCATAAAACATTCAACAAAAAATGTATTCTGGCTGCAAGAAATGTAGGTATTGGGGATATAGCAGAGACTGAAGAGAAGGACAACCCATGACTAGGCCAAACTGAGATACATCCCATGACAAGCACCAATCATTGACACTATTAATATTATTCTATTATTCGTGCAGATAGGAGTCTAACATAGATGATCTTTGGGAGGCTCCACTCAGAAGCTGAGTCAAATTGATCCAAAGATACATAGCCAAACAGTGGATGGAGCTTGGGGACACTTATGGAAAAGTTGGGAGGATTGTGAGACCCAAAGGAGAAAAAAACTTCAGAGGAAGATCAGCAGAGTCAACTAACCTGGAACCTTGGAGCTCTCAGAAGAGAAACCATAAAACAAAGAGTAAATTGACGTTATTTAGAACCTTTAGTATATCAAGAGCCATGTTCTAAAGTCAACAAATTCATGAATGAATTTTGTGTCTGTGACTCTAGTGTTTTTCTGTTTCATAGAGTAAAACTCATTCAAGTCTACCTTTTTCATTTTATAAGGTCATGCAACTAATATTAGACTTGTTACTTGTAAGTTAATAACATATGATTTACACAATTTTTGTCATGTTTTAATATGTAGAATATATATATGCATTGTGGCTTGACCAAGATGATTCTGAATTATGGTAAAAGATAATCACATTATGAGATTGTTTGTTTTAGTATTTAATGTATCACCCTGCAGCCAAATCAACAAAGCACAATCTATCATATTACTGTAAATTGCAAGCCAAAGAAAGAAGAGGTTTCTAAATATCCACTCTGCATGGTAAGATGGTTCACCAAAAGGATATTGGACATGAATAGCTTGTTTGGGAGAAGTAACTTTGAGAAAAGGGAAGTACTGAGTGAGCTTAAACAGTACTTTTTGTCATTCATTTAGAATTTCAGACTGACACTAAATATTCTTTGAAAATTACCCATTTGAAATTTACAGCTTCTCTTTGATTTGGATATTTTTTTATTCAAAATTTTCTTTATTTACATTTCAAATGTTTTCCCCTTTTCAGGTCTCCCCTTTGGAAACCCCCTATCCCATTACCCCTTTTCCTGCCTCTATGAGGGTGCTCCCCCAACCACCCAACCACTGCTGTCTTCTTGCTGTGACATTCTCCTACACTGGGGCATTGAATAACCTCAGGCCTAAGGGCTGCTCCTCCAACTGATGTCAAACAAAGCCCTCCTCTGCTCCATATGCAGCCAGTGCTATGGGTCCCTCCATATGTGTTCTTTAGTTCGTGGTCCAACCCCCAGACAGCTCCTGGGAGTCTGGCCTGTTGACACAATTGCTCCCTCCATAGGACTGCAAACCCCCTCCGCTCCTTAGTCCCTTCTCCAGCTCCTCCATCAGAGACCTCCATGCTCAGTGCAATGGTTGGTGAGTGCATCCACCTCTGTATTTGTCAGGCTCTGGCAGAGCCTATCAGGAGACAGCCATATCAGGCTTCCATCAGCAAGCACTTCCCCGCATCGACAATAGCATCCTGGTTTGGTGGCTGTATATGGGATGGACCTACAGGTGGGGCAGTCTCTAGATGGCCTTTCTTTCAGTCTTTGCTCAACTGTTTATCTCTATATTTCCTCCTGTATGTATTTTGTTCACCCTTCTAAGAAGCACTGAAGAATCTATGATTGGTCTTCCTTCTTCTTAGGCTTCATATGGTCTGTGAAGCTAGGTACAACCCAGATGTCCCTCAACAGAGGAATGGATACAGAAAATGTTGTACATTTAGACAATGGGATATTACTCAGCTATTAAAACAATGACTTCATGAAATTCACAGACAAATGGATAGAACTTGAAAATATCATCCTGAGTGAGATACTCAGTCACAAAAGAACACACATGCCATATACTCACTGATTAGTGGATATTAGCCCAAATGTTCTGATTTGAGAATTATTACTACTCTGTTTTATTTTAAAATTGGAAAAATGACTGGGGCTTGTGAGATGGATAAGCAGTTAAGAGCCCTTTCTTATCTTGATGAGGAACCAAACCATACCACACAGTTTGAATGGCTTATCAACTTGTAACTCCACTTCCAGTGGGTCAAAAAACCCTCTTCTAACCTCTTCAGGTTTCTGCACATACACCCATACATGCATATGCAGAGAGAAAGAGAGAGAGAGAGAGAGAGAGAGAGAGAGAGAGAGAGTAACTAAGCTAAATCCTACCATAAATTTAGGTTAGGAACATTTAAATTATATGTAGTTCAAGTCTAAGCAAGTATTAAAGCATCAGCCACATGTCCATTGAGCTTACCTTTCTATATAACTTTATTATTATTTTTAGATTAGAATACAATTGCATCTCTGATTTCAGAAGGAAGGCTGAAAGAATCATTCCCAGCATACCACCTTTCAGAGAATCAGTCAATAAGTATTTAAATCATACATAATATAAAGATTAGACTAACTGACCTCTAATGTTCCCTCCAATTTCAGCATTAGCTGGCCCTGTAAATATTAAACTAATGAATTCCACTAGACTGCTGGGCCTAGAGCCAAGATACAGTGAAGAGCTATAGTATGAAAAGAGGCCACAAATTGCCTGTTGCATAGACATAAAAATGTGTTCAAAGAGTATATGTCCAGCAGTGAAGTCCAGTACCTAAATGCTGCATTGACAACCAGTCAGTGGGACCTGGTATCCTAACATACCAACTATGGCTTAATCTCCATTCCCTGAAATCAGGTATTTCTTTTCTTTTCTTTTCTTTTCTTTTCTTTTCTTTTCTTTTCCTTTCTTTTCTTTTCTTTTCTATTTTTTTTGTAATGATCATATGTATAGCTATGACAGTGAGACTTTGAGCTTTAGCTAATGAACTTAATGCCCTTCTAAATTTCTAGAAGAAATCACATGATTGAAACTTCTTTACACCCAACCAATGGACAGAAGCTGATGACCTCTGTGGTTGGATTAGGGAAAAGCTCCAAGCAGCTGAGAAAGAGGGTGACCCTATAAAAAGACCAGCAGTCTCAACTAATCAGGACCCCCGAGGTCTCACAGACCTCGAGCCACCAAACAGGCAATATATGCCAACTGATATGAGGCTCCCAACACATATACAGTAGAGGACTGCTGTGTCTGGACTCAGTCAGAGAAGATGTACCTAACACTCAAGAGGCTAGAGGTCCCAGGGAGTAGAGAGGTCTGGTTGCGTGGGAGTTGTAGGGTTGGGACATCCTCATGGAGACGGGGCGAAGGGGGAGGAGGCGTGGGATGTCGAACAGTCAGAAGATGAAGCTAGAATGGGATAAAGTCTGGACAGTAAAAAAAGACTGAATTAAACAGTAAATCATAAATAAATAAATAATTTAATATAACTAAATGAAATATGAACATACACTAAGACATTTCATATTATGCATACTCAAATATATGTATATCTGTAAGACTATATCAACATATTATCTTTTATATTTTTGCATATTTATGTGTATGTATGTGCAATTGCATAAGTGCTTGTGTGTATTTGTGCCATGGCAGTCATATAGAGGCCCAATTGCAACTTGTTGCAGTCTATTCCCTTCTTCTACCGCATGGATACTAGAGATTGAACTCAGATTGTCAGGTTTGGCAGCAGAAGTCTTTACTCACTCACTGGCCCCATTTTAATAGCGATTTACATCAGTGATCTTCATTAGATTTAAGATGGAGGAAAATGAGATGTTATATATATTTTTAAAATGTATGATATAATTTGTAATATAAAATATAAACTCTAATAATGAGAGCACACCTTATTCTAATAATTCTTACAAAAAATATCTTACTAAGCTTTGGGGCTGGTGACTAGAGACATTCCTCTACAACCTACTCTTTTTATTAAAGCGAAGTTTATTCATGAGGAATTCATTGAATAGATATTATAGATTTTATTATGGTCATTTTAATAATTTAGCTTAGTTATACTAACCAAGCTAAACTGATGGGAATAAAACTATACAGTTTATCATCAAAATCAGATACCACAATGTAAGCATAGCTTTCACTGGGCAAGCAGAAGATGATGCTATACTTGGACTACTCTGGAAAGTTATATTTCATGTACTAACATTTGGTTCTATTTCTCCTGCAAAGAGTGCACTCAGATCATTTACATGGATTACTCTTGTTCTCAGAAATGGTCACAGAACCCCTACGGCTTGAATGAATGAAGAAATGTCAATTCTGCATCTCTGTCTTCACCTGTCAACAGTTTCTGTACCTGTCCTAGTTCTTGATATATCATTGTGACATAGTGGCTGATTGAAACAATGCAAGGAGCAAAGTTGAGTAAACACTTGATTTTGGAGATGAGATTCCATTTGGAAGACAGATGAGGAATGGTAATTGGGTACCTTCCTTGGAAATGATGGAGTGTTCACCAGCAGCACTTCCATGTGGTATACACTGGGAGTCAGAGAACTCTAAAGTAAAGCCAGAGGTAGGTATACTATCAAGGTCCATTTACAATGATCCAGTGTCATCACCTAGAACTCACAAAACCACCACAACTGCTCATAATAGTTCCACTAGCAGAGTACTGAATATTCAAACATGAGTCTGGGCATATTTTACAAGAAAAATTATAACATTCTGTCACTGGTTCTATAGGTTCAAGACTACCTCAAGATGCAAAATGAATTCATTTAAGCTTTAAAAGTACAATAGTTTCATCACTCACTATTTACAAGTCTAAGAGTTAAAGTCTCTTGTAGGCTTGAAAACAAACTCTGAACTATGGTCTCCTTTAAAAACTGATAATAAGCTACAAACTTCCAAGGCACAATGGCACAGAGTAAACATTTTCCTTAAGATGGAGAGAAATGGAACAATAGCAAGGCAAGTCAAAAACCCAGCTGGGTCGAGGAAAGCCTGGTCTACAGAGTGAGTTCCAGGACAGACAGGGCTACACAGAGAAACCCTGTCTCAAAAAACAAAACAAAAATAAAAAACAAACAAACAAACAAAAAACAACAAAAAAAACCCAACAACAACAACAAAACTCAGCTGGGTAATTATCAAACCCTGCACCTGCAAGTTTATCGTTCATGACACACAGTGGCATAACTTGATTTCCAATAACCTTGGGCAACACTGTCCCTATGACCCAGTTCCCTGCAACACACTTGGCTCTTCTCTTGGGCCAGCAGTCTCCAGTCCCCATCACTTTCATTACAAACCTTTTGCATTTCTATTTTCTTTATTATCTTGAAGTACCCTCTCAACTTTGACCTTGACTTCACAGCCATCATCTGTAGCTCACAAGAGCTCTACAAAGAAGAACTGTGGCACTTTTCTTGTTTTCATCAGTTTTTTTTTTAGAACCTTTATGAATTAATTAATTAGCTCATAAATTTTAAATCTGCATAATTACAATTTCATTATATGAGGATTTGTCTATGAGCTTCTGTCAATTTAAGCCCAAACAGACCTATTTAGACTGTGACAAAGCAGCCTTTGAAAGGCATATGGTTCCAATTAGATCCTGTGGACTCATTTATTCTCTTTTTAGGAGAAAAAATAGTCTTTCATAGGTTTTAGTTTACAACTTAGAACGTTCAATAGTAGAAGTCTTGCTGTCAAGGCTTCTATCCTAATATCTCAGGACAAAGTGACAAGTTTATCTTTGAAGATAACATGTGAACTTTTCTGCAATCTTAAATACCATCAGGCTCTTCTGATTGTCAAACTGCACATTTTTTCACATTTTTCTGCTCCACATTTTGCTTCTGATATCATCCAAAAATGTAGTTGCCATAATGTCATATAATTTTTCTTCTCTGATTAAATTAGTCAATTATTTCTGAATTCAGTCACATCTACAATTTCAGAATATGAGTAACACATAACCATATCCCTCACTGGTGTATGCATGTATATTCTCTAATTTACTTCCTATAGACTCCTCTTTCTTATCTGAAATTTTGAACATGATCTTCAGTTTTTGTATTTCTATCAACATTCTGTCTTCTAATATTTTTTTTTCAGAATTTCTGAATAAGGTCTGCTTTCTAGCCCCCCCCCCCCAAAAAAAAAAATCTTGCAAATTTTCTTTCTGCAGAACAACTTCAAAGGTCTAAGGGCCACACTGTAACATTCTCATAATCATATTCCTCTTATTACAAAGGACCTTATAGAGTTCTTTATCTTATCATTTATACTTTATTGCAACAATCCATCTGTCCATTTATTCATTGATGACATGGTTAATCCCTTTTTTAGTGGAAGTATGTTGTATATAACATTCTAGAAATACAAGATTAGTTTATAGTCTGTGAAAGATCAGGAATCTAGAAATACAAGATTAGTTTGTAGTCTGTGAAAGATCAGGAAATATCTAATAATTAAATATAGGCTCCTATTTTTTGAGTTTGTTATTAAAATTCCAACCTCCTCAATTTATTATAATCATGCTCTAGGCAAGGTTTTCTCAATGAAAAGGGTATTTCAAAGTACTCATCTGTTGTCTGAATTAAGTGTGTGTGTGTGTGTGTGTGTGTGTGTGTGTGATTATAAAGACAAGAGTATAAGTGTCTGTGGTGCTTAGACAAAGTCAAATATTCTAGAGCATTAAATACAGGTGGTTGTGAGCTTTCTAACATGAGTAGTAGAACTTGAGTAGTCTGAAAGAGCAGTATGTATTCTGAGAAGCTGAACTACCTATCTAGTCCTTTGTCTGTATTCAGTTTTTATTGAAAATAAATTCCTTGATACAGAATATATTCTGATCTCAGCTTCCCTTCCCTCATCTCCTCTCACTTTGTTTCCATGACTCTAAACATCCAAATTCATCCTTTGTTTCTCATTTTAGAAAACAAAATGGCTAATATACAAAGAAACAAATATGAAATAAAACAAACAGAACAAAACAAAAAAAATCAAAAAAGCAATAAAAACACACATGCACACACACACAAACACACACTCACACACTCATCAAACATTCATAGAAGCTTTATTAATAATAGCCCGAAGCTGGAGATAACCTAGATGCCCCTCACCCAAAGAATGGATACAGAAAACGTGGTTCATTTACACATAGTATATAGCTATTAAAAATGAGGACATCATGAATTTTTGAAGGCAAACAGATGGAACCCAGAGTAAGGTAACTCAAACCCGCAAGAATGTGCATGGTGTGTACTCACCTATAAGTGGATATTAGCCAAAAGTACAGAATACCTAGAATACCACTCATAGACCTTAAGAAATATAACAAGCAGAAAGACCCAATTAAGGAGGCTTCTATCCCACTTAGAAGGGAAAGAAAATAATCACAAGAGGCAGAGAGAAGGAAGAACCTGGATGGAAATTGGGTGAGGGGAAAGGGGGACAGGATTAGGTATGGGGAGAAACAAAATAGAACCCCTGAGGTCTAGGAGAATGACTGGAAACAAGTAGCCTCGGGATTGGAAGGTGGGAGCAACCCTCTAGAAAATATCAGAGACCCAGGAGGTGAGAAACTATCAGGAAACATTGGGGGTGACATTAGCCAAAAATGCCCAGCATTGGAGAAAGGGAACTCAAAGATGCTACCTCCAGTAGATAGGTCCTCAAGTGGAAAAAATTCTGACCCACAATTGTTCCTCTATAAAACAACTGCAAGGACAAAAATGGAGAAGAGACTGAAGGAAAGGTGATCCAATGACAGGCACAAATTGGTATATATCTCATGGGGAGGGGACACCAAGGCTGGACACTATTACTGATGCTATGGTGAGCTTATTTACAGGAGCCTGGCTTGACTGTCTTCTAACAGGTTCTACTAGCAGCTGACTGAGACAGATACAGATACTTAAACTCAACCATTGGACTAAGGTCAGGGAAACAAATGATTGAATTAAGAGAAGGACTTAAAAAGCTGAAGAGGAGGTGTACCCAATAGGAAGACAAGCAGTACATAGCAGAAGTATGCTTGGTCTTATCTTGATGGGAGTTGTTCTTAATCCTGGAGAGACTTGATTACCCAAGGAAAGGGTGAGGAATGGGGAGCACCCTCTTAGAGGCAAGGGGGAGGAGGAATGGGTTGAGGAATTGTTGTAGGTGGAACCAAGTAGAGGGGCAACAAATGAAATGTAAATAAATAAAATAATTAAAACACACACACACACAAAATTCAAAACTGTTTGGCTGTATTTTTTATGTTGCATGTTTATTTTATATACTTTTATTGAAAGTAGATTCTTGCAGTGATACTCATAAGGGAAATTGGTCTGAAATTTTTTGTTGTTGTTGTTGGGTCTTGTGTGGTTTAGGTATAAGTATAATTGTGGCTTCTTAGAATGAACTGGATTGTGTTCCTTCTGCTTCTACTTTGTAAGATAGTTCGAAGAGTATTGGTGATAGGTCTTTTTTGAAGGTCTGATAGAATTCTGAACTAAAGTCATCTGACCTGGGCTCTTTTTGGATCGAAGACTTTTAATGACAGCTGCTATTTCTTTAGGGGCTATGGGACTGTTTAGATGATATATATGATCCTGATTTAACTTTGGTACCTGGCATCTGTCTAGAAAATTGAAAGTCCTGGAAAGATCAGGAACACAAGGCCCATACCTAAACATAGTAAGAGCAATATACAGCAAACCAGTAGCCAACATCTAACTAAATAGAGAGAAAAATGAAGAAATCCCACTAAAATCAGGGATTAGACAAGGCTACCCATTCTCTCCCTACCTATTCAATATAGTACTTGAAGACTAGCCAGAGCAATTAGGAAAAAAAAAAGGCCAAAGAGATACATATTGGAAGGTAAGAAGTCAAAATATCACTATTTGCAGATGATATGATAGTGACCCAAAATACTGCACCAGAGAACTCCTAAACATGAAAAACACCTTCCGGAAAGTGGCTGGATACAAAATTAACTCAAATGAATCAGTAGCCTCCTCTACTTCAAGAATAAACAGTCTGAGAAAGAAATTAGAGAAAAGATACTCTTCACAATAGTCACAAATAATATAAAATACCTTGGTGTGACTCTAACCAAGTAAGTGAAAGATCTGTATGACAAGAACTTCAAGTTTCTGAAGATAGAAATCAAAGAAGACCTCAGAAGATGGAAACATCTCCCATGCTCATGGATTGGCAGGATTAATACAGTAAAACTGGCCATCTTACCAAAAGCAATCTACAGATTCAATGCAATCCCCTTTAAAATTCTATCTCAATTTTTCATAGAGTTAGAAAGAGCAATATGCAAATTCATATGGAATAAGAAAAAAACTAGATTAGCAAAAAATATACTCAACAACAAACAAGTTCTGGGGGAATCTCCATATCTGACTTCAAGCTGTATCTCAGAGCAATAGTGATAAAATGTGTATGGTACAGAGTCAGGCAGGAAGATCAATTGAATATAACTAAATACCCAGAAATGAACCAACACACCTGTGGTCACTTGATATTTGACAAAGGAGCTAAAACCATCCAGTAGAAAAAAAGAAAACATTTTAAACAAATTATGTTGGGTCAACTGGAGGTTAGCATGTAGAAGAATGCAAATCGACCCATTCTCATCTCCTTATATAAAGCTCAAGTCTACCTAGGTCAAGGACCTCCACATAAAAACAGATACACTGAAACTTATAGAGGAGAAAGGGGGAAAGAGCCTCGAACACATGGGCACAGGGGAAAAATTTCCTGAACAGAACATCAATGGCTTAGATCAAGAATCGACAAATGAGACACCATAAAATGGCCAAAGGCCATTAGGACAAAAGGCAACCAACAGATTGGGAAAAAATGTTTACCAATCCTACATCTGATAGAGAGCTAATATACACAGAACTCAAGATGTTAGACTCCAGATAATCAAATAACCCTATTAAAAATGGGGTACAGAACTAAACAAAAATTCTCAACTGAGAAAACACAAATGGTTGAGAAGCGGCTAAAGAAATGTTCAATATCCTTAGTCATCAGGGAAATGCAAATTAAAACAAACCTGAGATTCCACCTCACACCAGTCAGAATGGTTAAAATCAAAAACTCAGGTGACAGCAGATGTTGGCAAGGATGTGGATAAAGAAGAACATTCCATTCTTGGTGGGATTGCAAGCTGGTACAACCACTCTGGAAATCAGTCTGGTGGTTTCTCAGAAAATTGGACATAGTATATTACCCAAGGACCCAGCTCTACCATTCCTGGGCAAATACTCAAAAGATGCTCCAACATATAACAAAAACACGTGCTCCACTATTTTCATAGCAGCCTTATTTATAATAGCCAGAAGCTAGAAAGAACCCAGATGTCCTTCATCAGAGGAATGGATACAGAAAATGTGGTACATTTACACAATGGAGTACTACTCAGCTATTAAAAACAATGACTTCATGAAATTCTTAGGCAAATGGATGGAACTATAAAATATAACCTGAGTGATGTAACCCAATCACAAAAGAACACACAAGGTATGCACGCACTGATAAGTGAATATTAGCTCCAAAGCTCAAAATACCCAAGATACAATTCACAGACCACATGAAGCTCAAGAAGAAAGAAGACCAAAGTGTGGGTGCTTCAGTTCTTCTTAGAAAGGGGAACAGAATACTCACAGGAGCAAATATGGAGACGAACTCTAGAGCAGAGACTAAAGGAAAGGCCATCCAGAGACTTCCCCACCTGGAGATCCATCCCATATACAGTCACCAAACCCGGATGCTATTGGGGATGCTAAGAAGTACATGCTAACAGGAACCTGATATAGCAGTCTCCTAAGAGTCTCTGCCAGAGCCTGACAAATACAGAGGTGAATGCTCACAGCCAACCATTGGACTAAGGCTGGTGTCCCCAATGGAGGAGTTAGAGAAAGGACTGAAGGAGCTGAAGGGATTTGCAACCCCATAGGAAGAACAACAATACCACCTGGACACCCCAGAGCTCTCAAGGACTAAATCACCAACCAAAGAGTACACATGGAGGGACCCATGGCTCCAGCTGCATATAGCAGAGGATGGACTTATCAGGCATCAATGTGAGAAGAGGTCCTTGGTCCACTGAAGGCTTGATGCCCCAGTGTATGGGAATGCCAGGGTGGGTAGGAGGTAATAGGTGAGTAGATATGGGAATACCCTCATAGAAGCACAGGGATGGGGGATTAGATAGGTTGTTTCGGGGTGTGTGTGTGTGGGAGAACTGGGAAAGTCAATAACATTTGAAATATAAATAAAGAAAATATTCAATAATTTAAAAAAGTTGATTAATTTCTCATATAATATATCTGGATTACGGTCTCCCTCCCCTCTACTCCCCCTCCAGTTTCTACCAACCTCCCCTCATCTGAGAATCCACTTCCTTTTTTCTCTAATTAATAAAGGGAGTTCTAAGAGATAATAATAAAACATAATTAGATAAATCAAATAGTATCATATTTGGAATTGGACAAGACAAACAAACAAGAAAATAGCCTATGAGATGGCACAAGAATCAGAGAGTCACTTATTTGTACACTCACATATTCCATAGTAACACTACACTCGAAGCCATAATGTATGCACTGAAGACCAAGACCTAGAGCAGACCAGTGTAGTGCTGGTGGATGCTGTTTCATTCTCTATGCATTCATATGAGCTTTACTCATGTTACTGTAGAGGCCATTGCTTTTTTGGTGTCCTACATCCACTCTGGATCTTATACTCTTTCCTCCTCCTCTTCCCTGGGGATCCCTTAGCTCTGAGGGAAGAGAATTATTCTCAACTTCATTTTCTTTTTCTGCTGATATTTAGCTAATTTCATTTTTATTTCACTGTATACAATAACTAATAATGTCTTTAATAAAGTTATAATTCAATTTTAATTAATACATTTCCCAATGATAAATAATGTTAGTAAAATTGTGATTATTAAATAATCTTGTTTTTCTCACCAAGATTTAAAAATACAGCACCTTTCTAGCTATTGCATAACATTGTTAGTTTTATATTTCACTGTTTTTTGTTTTCCAAAATTCTATATATTTATACCATAATTTGACAAAGTGATCTAAATAATATTATCTAAATATTAACTACCATTTAATAAAACAGTTACATTTTTGCCTTTGTGAGTTTTAAAGTTAAATATAAATACCAAAATATTTTTAAACTGGAAAATTATTCAAAAAAATTTCATCTAGTGTGATTATACCCAGAATAAAGTGGCAATGTTTGTTGATGAAGTCACTGACTTGTCAACCTTGGAACCCTTTCGAAAACACCTTTAAGGGTTGAAAAGGAAAATCCTGCCTAAAGTCATAGAACAATGTCTTTGTTTTCAAGAGGCAACCATCTACATTTATATGGAATGTTTTAAAATCAGTTAATAGATCCATTGTCCTGTTAATGTTGATTTTATTTTTATATTAGAAATGGATGTCGGACAGGGTTGTTCCTTGGAAGTACACCTCCACCTTTAGAAACTCTCTTTAAATCACTCCTCTACAGTCTATTTTCTCTTCTTTCACTTAGCTCATTACGTACAATTCCGTTGTTCTAGTTTTAGGAGGTTTCATGATAGTCAAAGTGGCTTTGATCTGCTATGTTTTGAAATGTATGCTCCCTGCCTCTCTCTGCACTCAAGTTTTAAAATCTAGTTTAATCTGGCAAAGGCAATACATAGAAGTTGTGTGGCATTAACAAAGACCAAACCTTTAGTCATAAGTAAATACACTCTTAGTTCAAAACTTCAGCATGTTACATGGAAGGACCATTCTAGGAGGGTCTGTCTCTCCAAATGTCCAAGTGGAGTTTGTACCAAACTCGACAATATTCTTGGCAACTTACCCTCACACTGGACTATTTACTTTCCTTCATGTGTTATATTTCCTTGTACATTCATCCAAGTTATTTTTGTTTTGGTATCAATTTTAAGAAAATCCTGCCAAAGTACATTCTGTCCTGAAGTAGAAAATTCAGCATTTCTCAAAAATCTAATTAGTTGTGTCAATTGTTGGACAATCAATAAGAGACTCTATTCTATAAAATATTCCTTATCAAATTGATCATATCCTTGCTTTGTAACTCACAATTTATTTAACTTAACTGCATGTGGAAGCACTGGAGAACATCCAAAGTAGTTTGTGGAAGAACGTATGGCACTCCTGAAAATATTAGAAGTCCAACAAAAAATATTAGCGATGACACCTGCATCTCAACCATAGAAATCTGCTCACAATCATCAGCATAGAATTTCTATGTCACATCTTTATTCATTATCTCAAATGTTACTCTAAGTTGATCTGTGTGAACAAATGGCACAGCGTAGAGTGAAGTCCCGAGGGTCCGCCCCAGGAGCTGTGGCTCTGGGAGGGACATGCAGGAAGTGGCTGTGCACCTCTGCCCACAGTCTTCCGTATCAGTCAGGCTGTGGGAAGTCTTTGTGGAAACCCAGCCTGTGGGTGGGGGAGGGGTGGCCATACCTGGGGGATGCACAGCAGCTGACTCAGTGGGTTTTCTAGCTCTGGGCACTGCAGGTGCCAATGGGTGCCACACAAGTGATAGAAGGAGCACAGATGGGGTTCCTACCAGGACCTGCTTGGGCTCCTTGGGCGCCAGCTAGCTGCTTTGGCTTGAGTGAAGGGCAGCCATCTGGAAGCTCTGAGATGCCTTCTGAGAGAGATTAGGCAAGCTGCTCCTTGCCTAATCCCTAAGCGAGGGATCTAAGGCCTGATCCCTTGCTTTCCATGGCGGATCAAGATGAATAGAGACAGTCCATAGTTCTAGGGCATTTATTGTCATTGTGGAGAGTGGCATGGGTGAGACTGTACCTCACAGCCTCCGTGAGGGGCGAGGTAGAAATAATAACTGGAAAGGGGTGTGGCTAAGCCTCTAGGTGTCTTATTAACATGGGGATGTCTTGGGGCTGTGTGGACACTCCTCTACCTGTGGTGGGGTGTGACCATGCCTCTACCTAAGGAGGGGTTTGGGGGCATGACTCTTTTGTGAGCAAATGCCACAGATCTATGGAGACATATAGGCATGTGTTAGAAGCTGTATCTTAGGAGCTTTGGCAAACACCTGCTATCCCTTTTAGGCTATCCTCAACTTGGGACAAACTTTTGGGCCAGCGGAGTTCAAGCCTTAGCTCTACCGGAAAACAGACTTTCTCTCACAGCTGGACATTGATCTTGTAATACAATCACCAAGACACCTGACATAAGAAATATTTATTCACCAAATATGCTAATAGTTCACAATCATAACTGTCTAAATACTACCTGGAAACGCTAAAAGAAAATGAATGGCTCAAGTTCATTGTTGTTATTTTTCTGTTCTGAGAATAAAATATACTTTTGTAAACAAAATATATGCATGTGTCTTATAAACCATAGGTTGACATAACTCTCAGTTTTTATCAAGCAGATAAATGAGGAAGAAAAGTCACATAAACTTTCTGTGTTTTTCTGCTGTGAAAGGGCTATGAAAGAGACCTTTTATACTACTCAAAATCTTCCTTTTTTACCCGTTGTATATTTTATCCAGTGCCTTATAAGTAACTTAATTTGGAGAAATATTTTCCAGGTTAAAGTTGTAATTTATTTGCCAGGGAAATACACGTACATTTTTAATCTAGGAAAATTACCACTGAAACTGAAACATATATTCAGATTTTATACTTTCAGTTTAAATAAAAACATTTTCAAATGCCAGATTAAACAAATTATAGAAACAATTGTTTGTGGGATGTGAATATAAATATGTATTCTATTGTATAAACAAAACTATTATTTTTTTCACATTTCTTAAACAAACTTTTTTTCTAGAGATATAATAAATTTAGTCCTCTCCAGGTAGAATTGCATGTTATAAAATAATCATATGTAAGTGTTCTCTTTACCACCATAATTCTATGCATTATCTAAAGAAAGGTGGATTGTATGGGGCATTTTCTTATCCTAGTTGAAGATTAACATCTAAGTCACTCATTTAAGCCAACTGACAAATTGATGTTGTTCCACAATATTGTTATTTTCAGATAAATACCCAGTGATTTATCCAACTCATATTATTGTCTCTTTTATTAGAGTCTTGGTGAAACTATAAAATTCAAGCAAGCAGGTTTTAGATTATCATTCATCAAATCTACCTGTGTAAAGTTTCTCAGGAAGCTGTGCAATACAGGATGATTGTCCACTGTGATAACACTCCTCACAAAAATGCTGGATTCTGTTTCTTATGTTCCTTCACAGGAAACTCTATATATTTAAATGCAAGCATCAACTCCATGTTGTGAGCAATGCTGAAGAGAAAAGAAGTGAGAGCAGAGCAAGGTGCTTGTGAATTTGTACCACATGTCCCCCAGTAGTTAGATGAAGAATTCTTTTCTTCATTCTGAATCTATTAAATACACAACATGAGTACAACTGAACACCTTTTTTTAAACCTGAGAAAACACCTTCTGATTTGAGCATGCAAAGGATGTTTGTGCTAGTAGCAAATTTTTCAATTACCTTTTTACTATTTTTCTTTTAACGAATATAGATTTTGTTTACACAATATTTTTTTATTATGGTTTCTTCTTCCCCAACTGATCTGACAACCTCACCCATTCCTCTCTTATCTGATCCATATCCTTCCCTGCTTTTACTGGGAAAAATACTAGACATTTAAAAATTATAATAAAATAAATCAAACAATATAAAAAAAGAAATGAAAACAAAACAGAGAAGGGTAAAACAAATGAACAGAAGGCAAGGAGCACATAAAAGTACAAGAAACATTTAGAAGCAGATAAATACCTTTATAGAAAACAGAAATCCAATAACATCTCAAAACCAGAAACTGTAATATTTATGCAATAGAACTATGAGGGAGAAAAATTCATCAGAAAGTATTATGAGACAAAGAACCTGCAAAAAGGCCATTGAGTTCCTTTGCTGTTGGCCATCTTCTGCTATGCCTAAGTCCTTCTTTAAGAGTAGATTGTATAAACTGTCATTCAGTATATTCATATAGTGGGTTACATTTATCAATTTATATATGTTTGAACCACCTGTGCATCTCTGGGATGTAGCATACTTGGTCATGATGGCTGATATTTTGATGTGTTCTTGAATTTGAGTTGAAAATAGCATATATTGAGAATTTTCGCATCTATGATCATAAGAAAAATTGGTCTGTAATTTTATTTCTTTATTGGGCCTTCATGTGATTTAGGTATCAGGGTAATTTTGGTTTCATACCAAAACAAAAAAACTGGCAATGTTATTTCTGTTTCAATTTTGTAGAATAACTTGAGGAGTATTGGTGTTAATTATTTTTGGAATATCTGATAGCATTCTGTACTAAAATCATCTGACCTTGGGCATTTTGCTTGGAGGAATTTTAATTACTTCATCTATTTTACTATGGATAATAGGTCTGCTTAATTTGTTTATTTGACAGTAATTTGACTTTGGTGGGTTGTGTACACCAAGAAAATTATCTATTTATTTAAAATTTTCCAGTTTGATGGAATAAAAGTATACAAAGGATATTTTCATGATTTTCTGAAATTCCTTGGGATCCATTTTCATGTTCCTATTTTGTCTCTAATGTGTACATTTTGATCTTCTCTCACTACTTTTTAGTTTTTTGGATAAGGGATTTTGACTCTTACTGATTTTCTGAAAGAACCAATTTTTTGTTTCATTATTTTTGTACTGATCTTTTAGTGTTGTTTTTTGTTCATTTCTATCATATTGAGTTCAATCCCAAGTGTGATTATTTTGTTATATATTCTATTTGGATCTTCTTTACTCTTTTTAATCTACTGTTCAGGATACTATTCAGTTACCAATATGAGAGCTCTCCCTTGTTTAAAAATATTTCCATTAGTGATGTGAACTTTCCTCTTATAAGAGCCTTCATTGTGTTCCGTACATTTTAGCATATTGTGTTTTCATTTTTACTCAATTCTAAAATATTCTAAATGTATTTCTAATTTTCATCTTGACCTATTTTCAGTCTATACTGAATTAACTCTTCAGTGTACATGATTTTTGTGAACATTCTGTTGTTTCTGGTGCTGATATCCAACTTTAATAATAGGTGGTTAAATAAAATGCAGGGTATTCTTTCAGATATTTTTTTGTATATGTTGAGACATTCTTTGTGTCCAATTATGTACTAAATTTAAAGGAAAGTTTCATAATCTCTTCATTTATTACATTATTTTGTGCTTGAATAGAATTTTCTGTAAATATCTGTTAGGTCTATTTAATTTATGTTATCATTAATTTCATCATATCTCTGTTTTATTTCATTGTTTGTTTGTAGTTTTGTTTTGTTTTTAATTTTGTTTTCTGGATGACCTGTCTATTGATGGGAGCAGGGTACTGAATTCATTCAAATTATTGTGTGAGGGTCAATCTGTATTTCAACCTTTATTAGATTTTGATTGGTGCATAGATGTTTTGAATAGCAATGTCTTCTTATTGATATTTTTCCTTTGATGAGCATGTCTATTGTCTTATCCCATGTGTTCTGATAATTTTTTGGATTGACCTTCATTTTGAGAGATTTTAAAGTAGCTAACACATGTTTATTCTTATGTACAGATATTTTTTGGGGGGAGAACTTTCCATTCTTTTATACTGACAGAATAGCTATTCTTGATATTCAGGTGTGTTTCATGACTGCAACAGAAAGATGGATCTTGTTTTTTATTTCATTCTCCTAGTCTATATCTTTGTCTTGGAGAATTGGGAATATTGATGTTGAGAATTATCATTGAACCATATTTATGGATTGTTGTTATTTAGTTGTGTTAGTATGTTCTTTCCCTGACCTGTGGCCACTTTTTAGTATAGCATTACTTATTCTTTGGGGGTTTTTGATTGTGATTAATATCTTCACATTGAAGTTTTCCTTCTAGCAACTTATGTAGTGTTGAAATATATATTTTCCACCATCTATTGTGATTGAAAAATGTATTTCATATAGTAATCTGTATTGGTACTTGTAGAATCTTAATGTTTCTGGAACAGACATCCAGGTTGTCTAAATTTTAGAATTTACTGAAAAATCAGGTTTTGTTCTAATGAGTTTGCTATTATATATGTGGCATTTTTTCTTGCAGCTTTTGAGTATGATATGTTTTAGGAATTTCTTTTCTAGCCTAGTTTATTTAGATTTGGTCTAAAGTCTACTTTGTTAGAAATTAAAATGCGTATAACATTTTGTTTTTAGATCAATTTTCTTGGAATAACCTTTTTGATTCTCTTTACCTTGAGGTGGTATCTATCCTTAATGCTAAACTGTGTTTTACGAATCCACCTGAAGATGGATCCAGCTTTCCATTAAGCTAGTCTGTGCCTACTTATTGTGTAATTGAGTCTATTGATTTTGAGAGTTATTAGTGAGCTGTCTAGGTTGATTCCTTTTATTTTGTTATTGTATTTTGTTTTTATCCTATTTTTAATTTGATGACCTGAGATTATTTGTGTGCTATGTGTTTTCTCTAGTGTAGTTAGCTAATTCAGGTTAACTTTTCCTTCTGGCAACTAGAATCTAGTGTGTTATATACACTTGAATGTATAGAAAAATTCTGTTTTTTCATGGAATGTTTTCCTTTATTTACTTTGATTAAAAGATTTTATGGATAGAGTTGTCTGTGCTAGAATCTGTCATCTCTTGGGATTTGTAGAATATCTGACCATACTCTTCTGGATTTTAGAGTCTCTATTGAGAAAGAGTGTTATTTTCATAGATCTGCCTTTATAAGTTATTTGGTCTTTTTCTGTTGTATGTTTTTAATATACTTCTTAAATTTTGTACATTTATTGTTTTGTTTATTATGTGCAGTAGGGAATTTCTTTAGTAGTCAGTCTATTTGGAATTATGTATACTTCTTACACATTAATATGTACCTCCTTCTTTAGGTTGGTGAAATTTTTTTCTGTGGTTTTGTTGAAAATATTTTTGTGCTTTTAAAATGATTTTCTTCTCCTTTCTCTGTTCTTCCTATTATTCTCAGATATCATCTTTTTATAGTGCTATAGATTTCATGAGTGTTTTGTGCCAGAACGTTTTACTAGCTAACATTTTCTTTTACACTGTTATTAATATCTTCTATCTTGTCTTCAAAACCTGAGACTTGAATATTCCTTCTTTTGTCTCCTTTTTTATTGGTTACTTAATTAATTACATTTCAAATGTTATTTCCCTTCCTAGTTTACTGGGAACCTCTATGGTCTCTGGCATTTGGGACTTTCTAGTGGCTACCCCTAGACCCCCCATCTCCACCTCTACACATCTCATTTCAAAACCCTGACCCTTTTTACTTCTTCCCCATATCCTCCCTGTTCTGAACCAGCCCCACTTTTTCCCTCCTCCTCCTCTTTCTCCTCCTCCTCCTCCTCCTCCTCCTCCTCCTCCTCCTCCTCCTCCTCTTCCTTCTCCTCGTCCTTTCTACGTCCAAGATTACTATCTGTGAAAACAATCTCGAGATTGTTTTCTTCCCCCTTCTGAGTAAGATCATAGCAACACTTTGGTGAGGTCTTCTTTCCTTTGGGGTTTCATATGGTTTTTGAGTTGGATCGTGGGTATTCCAAGGTACTTATTGGCTAATATCCACTTATCAGTGAGTACATACCATGTGTGTTCTTTTGTGACTGGGTTGCCTCACTCAGGATTATATTTTCAAGTTCCATCCATTTGCCGGTAAATTTAATAAAGACATTGTTTGTAATAGCTGAGTAGTATAACATTGTGGAAATGTACCACATTTTCTGTATCCTTTCCTCTTTTCAGGGACATTCGGGATGTTTCTAGCTTCTGGCCACTATAAATAAGGCTGCTATGAACATGGTGGAGCATGTGTCCTTCTTATATGTTAGAGCACCTTTTGGTAATATGCTCAGGACTGGTATAGCTGGGTCCTCAAGTAGAACTATTCCAATTTTCTGAGGAAACACCAGACTGATTTCTAGAGTGGTTGTACCAGCTTACAATCCCACAGCAATGGAGGAGTATTACACTTTCTCCATATCCTTGTCAGTACCTGCTGTTACTTGAGTTTTTTATCTTAGCCTTTTTGATTGGTCTAATATAAAATCTCAGAGTTATTTTGATTTCCATTTCCCCAATGACCAAGGATGTTGAACTTTCTTTCTTTCTTTTCTTTCTTTTTTTTTTTTTTTTTTTTTTATGTGTGTGTGTAGGTGCAACAAACTTATTTGATGGTATTCAAGAGAGTAGGAAGGGCTTCCTAGGCCCCTACTGTTATGGTGCTCTGGGCTGGAAATTGTAAGGGAGATACTCAGTGTTGGGGCCTCAGTTGTGACAGGGACTCCTCAGTAAATGAGGACTTCTTTAAGTTCTTCTCAGCCTTTTGAGATTCTTCAGTTGAGAATTATATGTTTAGCTCTGTATCTCATTTTTAAAAGGGCTATTTCATTCTCTGGAGTCTAATTTCTTGAGTTCTTTGTGTATTTTAGATGTTAACCCTTTCTCAGATGTATGGTTGGTAAAGATCTTTTCCCAATCTGTTGGTTGTCCTTTTGTCCTATTGACAGTATCAGTATCGTTTGCCTTACAGAAGCTTTGCAATTTTATGAGGTCCCATTTGTTGATTGTTGATCTTAAAGTGTAAGCCACTGGTGTTTTTTCAGGCAGACTTCCCCTGTGTCATGTATTCTAGGTTCTTTCCCACTTTTTCTTCTATTAGATTCATTGTATCTGGTTTTATGTGGAGGCCCTTGATCCAAATATTTGTGACAGCTTTGTACAAGGAGATAAGAATGGGCCAATTTTCATTCTTCTACATGCTGACCTCCAGTTGAACCAGCATCATTTGTTGAAAATGCTGTCTTTTTTTCTCACTGGATGGTTTTGGCTCCTTTGTCAAAGATCATGTGACCAAAGGTAAATCAATAGTATTCTTGGGTCATTAATAATATCCTTTTATCTACCTGTCAGTCTCTGTACCAATACCATGTGGTTTTCATTATAATTTCTTTGTAGTATAGCTGGAGGTCAGGATGGTGATTCCCCCAAAAATTATTTTATTTTCGAAAATGATTTTTGCTATCTTTGGATTATTCAAGATAATCTTTGTTATTCAAGATAAATTTCAAAATTGCTCTTTATATCTCTGTGAAGATTTGAGATAGAATTTTGATGGGCATTGCACTGAATCTGTAGATTGCTTTTGGTAATATGGCCATTTTTACGATGTTTGCCCTGCAGATTCATGAGCATGGAAGATCTTTCCATCTTCTGAAATCTCCTTCAATTTCTTTTTTAAGAGACTTGAAGTTCTTGTCATACTGATCTTTCACTTGTTTGGCTAGCATCACCCCAAGATATTTAATATCATTTGTAACTTGTAAAGGGCGTTGTTTCCTTAATTTCTTTCTAAGCCTGTTTATCCTTTGAGTAGAAGAAAGCTACTGATTTCTTTGAGTAAATTTTGTATCCAGCTACTTTGTTGACATTTTTTTATCAGCTGTAGGAGTTCTCATGAATTTTTTGAGTCATTAATGGCTATTATTATATCATCCACAAATAGTGATATCTTGATCCCATCCTATCCAATTTATACCTCTTTGATCTATTTTTGTTGCTAATTGTTCTAGCTAGAACTTCAAGTACTGTATTGAATAAATATGGGGAGAGGGGCAACCTTTTCTTCTCTCTGCTTTTAGTGGGATTGCTTCAAGTTTCTCTCCATTTAGTTTGATGTTGGCTATTGGTTTGCTGTATGTTTCTTTATTACATTTAGGTATGATACTTGAATTTTTGATCTCTTCAATACTTTTAGCATGAAGTGGTTATGTGTTTTGTCAAATGCTTTTTCAGCATCTAATGAGATGATCATATGGTTTTTCTTCCCATTGAGTTTGTTTCTAGAGTTGATTACATTGATGGATTTCCATATATTAAACCATCCCTGAATCTCTGGGATGAAGCATATTTAATTATGGTGAATGATCATTTTGATGTGTTCTTGGATTCACTTTGTGACAATGTTATTGAATATTTTTATATTAGTATTCATAAAGGAAATTGGTCTGAAGTTCTCTTTCCATGTTGAGTCTTTGTGGATTTTGTATTAGTGTAAATATGGCTTCATAGAGTGTGTTTGGTAGTGTTCCTTCTGTTTCTAATATATGAAATATTTTGACAAGTACTGGTATTATGTCTTTTTTGGAGGTCTGATAGACTTCTGCACTAAATCTATCTGGTCCTAGGGACTTTTTTGTTTGGAGACTTTTAAAGACTGCTTCTATTTTCTTAGTGTTTAGGGAACAGCTTATATGGTTTATCTGATCCTGATTTAATTTTGGTTCTTGGTCTCTGTCTAGAAAATCATCCATTTAATCTATATTTTCCATTTTTGTTGAGTATAGGCTTTTATAGAAGGATCTGATGACTTTTTTGAGTTTGTTCAGTTTCGGTTGACATATCTCCCTTTTCATTTCTGATTTTGTTAATTTGGATATAGTCTTATCCATTAGTTTTAGTTATTTCTAAAGATTCCATTTCCAACTCCGTGTCGTAAACACTTTTTTTCACTTTCTTCAGCTGTTTGTTTGTATCTCCATAGATTTTATTAATGGATTTATTTATGTCCTCTGCTAGGACCATAAATATATTTATAACTAGTCTTAAATACTTTTTTCTTTGAGTTTCAGCCCTATTGAATTTCTCAGGGCCCACTATTATAGGCTATTTTTGGTTCTGGTTGTAGAACACTATCTTAAATGTTAGTAAGTTTGTTTTTGTGCTGGCAAATAGTCATTTGGCTGTGAGATAATTGTGATTGTAGGTGTCGATATATGATATTGTATTGGTTGGTTTAATGGTTTCTGTTGCCATCTGTGTATCTTATAAGAGTACAGTGGCTAAATGTTGCCTATTTAAGAGAGCTTCTGAGACCCTGTTAATTATGGCCACTAGTTGCCCAGGGTAGAAAGTATTTCTGGGTATTGGGAACTGACAGAAAGTAATGGGAAACAGGTTTGAATGGCAGCATGCTGAAAGGCTTCACAGATGGGAGGAAAGATGGGCCTTCCGTGAACATATACTTAGTGCCTTGACAATGGAGCCAGAGGAGGAGAGGCTGCAGCAATTTATCTGCTACAAAGCTAGGTATAAGCAGGGTATTCAAATTTGAGTGAGGAAGGAGAGTGAAGATTACATATCTGAATCCCTTATTGTTTGATCAGACTTTTTCTAGGGAGAGCATCTGTGGGTTTACTACTGAGACACAGTAATGAGGAGAGGGGTGAAAGGCTATAGAAGACCCAAATTCTCCAATATGAATGGGACCAGAGAAGAAGAAGAGGATGTAACAAGTAGTTTGCTATATATCTGATTATAAGACAGGGGAATTAGAATTGGAATATATGAGGGAGATTTAAAATTGCCTACTGTAACCTTAGGGAGATGGAAAGATTCTAAGAGAAATTGCAGAACGTTAAAATATGATAAAAAATTATTATATGACACAAGATTTTAAACAAAAATGAGAAAAATATTCTAGAAATCTTAATATCAATGTCTCTTCAAAGTTATATATGATTTTTCTGTGTAAGTACAGTTGGTAACCAAGGGCAATAAATATAACTTGTTATTTTGGAGATCTGTGGATACTTTCTGACAAACAACCACCATAAACATAGCTCATACCATGTAATGATATTTTGTTTAGTAAACACAGGTTTTTGGACAGAGCTGTTAGGAAGCACTGTCTACCATGTCACATAATTATGACCAAATACTTTTTGGTTCTAATTTGTATTTTGAAATTAGATTACTAGGTTGTTTTTCATTAGACATTTAAAATGGATTCCTCGTTTTGTTTTGTTTTGATGAGACTGGGTCACACTCCTACCACCACCTTTTTCTGCTTTACCCCAAGCCCTAAAGAAATTGAACAAAAGATTATGGAGCAAAGCTTTTGAAACTGTGAACTAATCTTCCCTCTTAAGATTTCTATCTCAGATATTTTGCTCCAGTGACTTTCTAGACTTTAGTACATAAACCTATCTCCTTATAATCTTTTCTTATTATTGATGTCTCCAGATTTTTCGGGATTAGAATAGACACAATTTTAGAGAAATGTGACACTCATCAGAAGAGTACTGGGAAACCTATGACATGGCTACTCAGTAGATACAGGAATTTTATCATAAATTCTTTACCGATGGCAACAACTTAGCAAGATTATCATTGACAGTCTTATTCCTTGCAGATTCTATGCCAGGCTACATGAATTTCTACCCAGTTAATTGCTGTGCCTTCCTTTTAATGTGACCATAAATTGTTTAACAGTCTGATGTGATTAAAATTTATCTCCTCTAAATTACCTTTGTCTAATTTTACTGAGTGAAGCAAAATTAAGGGATATATTTTTGTGGTGTATGAAATGATGGTTTTGTATACAATGTAAAATTATTGTCAAGACCAAGCTAATTAGCATAGGCATCACCTCATGAAGTACCTCTCTACTTGTGAACCTATGCTAAGAATACTTAAGCTTCTCTCAAAAAAATTCAACTATGCATTACTAAACATAGTAATTATGTTGTATAATGTGTCCTCAGAGTATAATACTCTTAAATATTCTGTAAGTGAATTAATTATGACATATTTGTTAGGCAGGATTGATTCACTGAAGAGGACTCTGTATTACTCACTGAGTTTTATTTCAGGAAAGGAACTGAAAAGTTCAATTGTGAAGTGTATCTTCAGGACATATGGGATGCAAAAAAGTACTCATCCACCTTAATTATTTTTGTAATACAGATTCTTAGCTGTTTAAATTTAAAACCATCCTGAAGTAAAAAAACAAAACAAAACAAAACAAAAATCCTTCATCATTTCTTTTTTTTATGACATGCTGGTTTCTGTTATAAATTGTATAAAATAAATATATCTCATTTAAAATTATATCTAGATCTGTATCTATATATCTATCTGAATATCTATCTATATATCTATCTATATCTATATTGATATATATATATATATATTTCTAGTGCTGGTATGTGGAAAGCTAAAGAAGCAGGATATATGAGATTGAAGCCATTCTGACTTATAGAACAAATCTCTATATAGAATGAGAGAAAGAAAGAAAGACATTAAGGAAGGAAGGAAAGAAGAAAGAAAGGAAAAAAAGAAACAATGGATAAAAGAAGCTAAAAATTATGTATACTTTATCTTTATTTACTAAAATGAAGATTTATCTCTGTATACTTACAGAGATTCCATGTTAACAGAATATATTTAAGATTAATAAATTCAGTGGAGGATTATTGAATATATTAATTCCTCCATACTATGTATTCTACTAGTATTTGTATGTTTATACTGTTCTACAAATGAAAATAATCTATTTTAAAGTAACAAATGATACTTCCTGATGTCACTCTAAGATTATGATATATCTGTGCTTCCATTAAAAATTTTCTGTTTGCACTACATAATGATAACTACAGAGACCCACAATGTCTCTGTAAAATGTCTTGTGCAAAATGTAGTGATTATGAGAAAGCATACATTTCAATCACATATGAAAAATATATACCACTCAGATTCAGAGATCTCTTTGAGGAGAGGGCAGAAAGAGTGTTAGAACCACAGGCAGAAGATGACCATAATAAAATATCTTCTGGATACAGCAAGATACTTGCATGTATGAACACACAGCAGTTATGAAGAAAAGTGTATATTAAATATGTGCAGGCATAAGCCAGACCAAATCACAGCATGGAAAAGGAGTTAGGTACAAACTTCCACCTATACCTTAAGAGCTATTGGAAACTGTTAGGTTCTGGAAGAGGAAAGGTCAGTTTTCTCTAAGAGCACACTCCCTGATAAGTCAATCAGACTATAAAGGAAAGCATCACATCTAAGGAAACTGAACAGCACAAGTTGAACTTGATAGAAAAATAAAAAACAAAGTTGGCTGAAAAGGAAAGAGAACATGGATCTGTAGTTGGGACAAAAGAATGTTTTATTTATTTCCCTATAGCTGGGATAAAAAAGCATGACCTCAACAACGTACAGAAGAAAAGATTTCGTTGACTTACAGTTACAAAGGGATAAAAGGGACATAATGGCAATGAGAAGGTAGCAGACACCAGGAAGCTGGAGCAGCAACTGAGATGTAGAACTCATATGTTGAAATGAAAGCAAGAAACTGTGAGAAAGGCCTGGAAATAGCACATGGCTTTTGAAACTTCAAGGCTCACCCTTAGTGATGGACTTTCTCTAGCAAGACCACACCTCCTAAATCTAACCAACAGCATCATGAACTTCAGCTGCTTAAAATATGGGGATATCTTATTCAAAAGTGAGAGAAAATTTAATCAAATATATACTATAATATAATCAAAATACCTTGTATGAAATTATAAAAAAATCTACTCAAAACAAAAAATAAATATATACATTAATTACTATGGAATACAATGAAATAATTTGATATATGTTTATATTTCAGTATTTTCTTATACTGCATATTTATTTTATATATATATATATATATATATAAAATCATGCTTTTATATTTTATCTCATGAGAATCAAAGGGCAATTAACACAAGGATGTGGACATCTCATCCTTTTCAGTCTCTAGTTCCTTGAACAGATATCCAGAGGAATATTTGTAGAACAGTATGACCCTTATGTTATAAAACGTCCAAGGAATGGTTAAATCCCTTCGTTCTGTTTCCCATGGTATCTGCTCTAATTTATAATTTTGCCAAAACATAAAGATTTAAGTACAAATTGCTTTTGTTCTGTTTTTTTTTGTTTTTTTTTTGTTTTTTTTGTTTTTTTTTTTCCCATAAAGGGAAGTATCAGAAATTCCTTCTGAATTCTAGCAGTTTATGCATTAGGATTTCACACAAAACTGCTAATTGTCTTCTGTTTCAGAGTGTTTGCCTCTGGATGGGACATCTCTATCATATCTTCATCCTAAGGCTCAGGGCTCCTCACAGAAAAGCAGATTTCGAGATTTCAAGATCCAGATGTAATGGATAACTGCAGTGTAACATCATTTGCCAGACATGGCAGGTCCATTACACACATGAACGCAAAATAGCTGTTGACTGCATTCATAAAATCTGAATATGATAAAGCCAGTGAAGATCCTGGTATGGATGCTCATGAAATCCCAGGATTATCTAAAGCTTTCTAAAATATCAGGTAGCTAAATATTTTTAGAGGAGGGGTGCTCAGTTTTCTTCACGGACATGATCTCTGAGAAATTACTTGCATTTCAGTAGATAGCTTTGCTTAGCTGCAAATAAGAGAGTACTAAGTGGTTCAGTGAGGTTTTTTTTTAAATAAATAAACTTAAGAGGTAATAGTCATAGAGAAGGATGGGAAAGAAACTGATGGGGAGAAAATGTGGTGATATATATATATATATATATCAATGAAGAAAATCAATATAAATGTGCCTCTAAATACCACTTTTATTAAACTAAATGTTATTTTTAAGGTTAAATTTATTGGGGAGGCCAAAATATACCTTTATCATTATTGAATTTCATAATAATCATGAAGGCTTGGTAGTATAAGTAAGCAGGTCGTACTCATGATAAATACATAGAGAAACTAATGCAGATTTATGCTTAGATTCACTCCAATTAAGCAGAGAGAAAGGAAAGTGCATTCATCCTTCTAAAAATCAACTGCCTTGAAATGTCAGTGGTATCATGGTTGAGGAGCCCTGTCATAGATAATTGTGACCTTATTACAAATTGACATGAATTTATTCAACTCATATATCCTTTGCATGTACCATTCCTCATGAACTGCCCTAGATTTTGCTAATTCAGTGGTAAATATGATATAGAAAGTTGTCTTATGGAACTGAAGCTTTCAGTGGGAATTTTGAGGGAACTCACCTGCTGAGCAATATATGAATCAAATACTGATGCTCTCACTATTATATAGATGTGGCTTTAATCCCAGGAGACAGAGACCAACATATTTAAGAGATCAAGACCAGCCTGCTATAGAACAAGTTTTGGGTAAAGAAAATCTTAGATCAGGGTGTGGTTGTACTCACCTTTAAACCCAGAACATGGGAAAGAGAGGTATGCAAATCTGAGTTCAGTTAGTCAATTGAGTTCAAATCATTCAGTTCAATGCAGTTCAGATTTAAGGAGTTGGGAGTCAGTACATTTGAGTGCAAGTAGCAGTACTGAGTTCAAAGTGGTTCACTTCAATCAGTTGAGGCACTTGGGTTAAGAAAGGAGTCAGTGCAGTGGAGTTGCATTTGGGCCTTTCAGTACAGGTCAGCAGAGGCAGTTGAAGCCAGACAATAAGGAGCCAGAAGATTAAAACAGATTACCTGAATTACTTTGAGAACAAGCAGAGAAATTCTGTGAGAAGCCAGGAGAAGCCAGAATGAACTAGTTAGCTTGCAGAGCAGTTTGAGCCAGAATGTCTGAGTTTCAACAGCCAGCAAGAGTTCCAAAAGAACTAGAAAGAATGAGCATATTCATCATTAAGCTTCTGAGAAGTCAATTGAATCTGGTGAATAAAAGTTATTTTTATAATCCTTCTTGCCCACCAATTGATAATTTCATAAAGAATATATCACACAGTTAAACAACTAGAATATAAGTCAGCTGTTAAAAATAAAGTCATAAAATTTGAAGATAATTTTATGGAGCTACTGCTGAAGATTATCCTATACAACTCATTGAATACCTAAGTCAAGCTAGTGCCTATGTAGAGACTTTATCTTTACTGACTACTGTTCTTTGTACTGGAAGGTGCTCTGCATGCTACCAAGGGAAAATTAAACAGTAAATCAGCTAAAACCCATTCAATTAACAATGATAAAATGTATACAAGATGTGGTATTTACAGCAATTGTGGCACAGATCTTGTACATGTAAGAAAACAATATCTTATTGAGTTTAAAACCCACTTTATGAGATGGAACACATCTTGGACAGGCCTTGTGTGACCAGGAACTTGAGCACAGACAAACAAGAGACCAAGGGGAAAATGAAAACTTATTGTTCTATTAAAGGAACGTTGCAATAAATTGAGTCCCATTTATGTTCTATGTGAATAGATTCATGTCTTTCTTAGCCATCCTTGGAGAAACTTCTTCCTGAAGTAGAACAATAAAGACATCCTCAGCTAGACAATGTTCAGAGAGTGAGAGATCTTAGACCATTTATTTCTGAATGTGATGCCTTCACCAAATCCCTCTTCTCAGGGCTTGTTCTGTGGAACAGAAGGCCAAATGATTGTCAGATTCCTAAGGGAAGGGGGACACCAAGGAAACAATGTGCTATAAACATAGGAGGAATGAAGCACATAAGACCTTACAGTGACTGTGGTAGCATACATAAGGCCTGTATTTGTCTCTGTCACATACGGTCCCAGCACTGAGTGGAGAAGTGAAATTAAGCCCCATTCCTAATCCAGAAGCTATATTTAAAGGAAAATTCTGTCTCATATTACAGTCTCATTGGGTACCCAAACCACTTTTAAAGACAAACCTCATATAAGGCAGTTGATTGCCAACAACAAATGAACTTACTAGCACTTCTGCAGTTTCTTTGTCTTAAAATATTTTCGCAGTACTTTCTTTCCTATTCTCCCCCACCCCCCTTAATAGGCCATAAGAACTATACTGGCTGGTTTTGTGTGCCAACTTGACACAAACTGGAGTTATCACATAGAAAGGAGCCTCCCTTGAGGAAATGCCTCCTTGAGACCCAACTATAAGGCATTTTCTCAATTAATGATCAAGGGTGGAAGGGCCCATTGTGGTTGGTGCCATCCTTGGGCTGGTATTATTGGGTTCTATAAGAAAGTAAGATGAGCAACCCAAGGGAAGCAAGCCAGTAAGCAACACCCCTCTATGGCATCTGCTTTCTGACCTGCTTTAATTTCAGTCCTGACTTCCTTTGGGGATGAAAAGCAATGTGGAAATATAAGTTAAATAAATCCCTTCCTTCCCAACTTACTTCTTGGTCATGATGTTTGTGCAGGAAAAGAAACCCTGACTAAGACAAGCACATAAATTATTGTTTCAGTTTGGGTGTTTTTATGGGATTTCTCTTTCTATGATGTTGTATGTCCCAGTTTCTATATGAGTTTGTTTGTTGTTATTTTGTTTGTTTATTTGTTTGTTTGTTTTATGTCTACTTTGACTCTTTTGTGTTTTTGGTTCTATTTTGGTTTGTTTGTTTTTAATCTCATTTTATATTATTGTTATTTTTAAATGTGTTTTTGTTTTCTAATGCAAGAGAGAAAGTGTGTGGATTCAGATGGGTGTGAGGTAGGAAGGATCTGGTAATAATTCTGAGAGAGGAATCCAATCAAAATATACTGAATGAAGAAAATCTATTTTTAATAAAAAAAAATAAAAAAAATATTTTATACACCTTATAGATTATGTTTCCCCTCATCCAATTGCTCTTAGGCTCTCCCTGTTCTTCCTACCTACACAAAAAGCAAATATAAATGAATGCCTAAATGAAACTATTGAGTACCAATGCCTATGCTATGTTTTTATTGTAAATTTGCCACTAATTTAATAACCAAGAAAATTAATATTTAATAAAACTCAAATCTTAAAGAACATCTATTACAGGTTGAGTTTTTTATATAATATAATGGAATATCTTATTTTATTTCATTCTCTTTCCTCTTTCACTTCCTTACATTCTAGGCACCATCCAGTGAGCATATTTTCTTTACTTGGCTTATTAATATTTGAAATGTACATAGTGCTTTCCCAACATCTTTCATCCTACCTTCATCAGACCTGCTGAGTCTGAACCATACAGGTAAGCTTCCTTTCCTCCACCCATCTTCCCTGAATGCTAAGTCCTCTATGCACAACAAGTTGCCCTGAGCAGTCTACTAGCTCAGGCAGAAGACATTCAGTCTCTCAATACCTCTCTGCCCACCTTCATTGTATCTGTAGCTCCTAAACCATATGACTCAAGGATACCCATCAGTGCTCTGCTACACCAGAACCACTGAGGTTAACCTTTTTTTCATCATCTACTACAAAAGGATCATCTAGGGACCAAAGCCACTGAGATGGCTGAGGGTCCTCAAAAGAATACAATCAACAAAAGTCAGGGCAATATGACACCTTCAGAGCACAGCTACCCTTCTCCAGCAAGCCCTAGATATCCTAACACAACCAAAGCACAAGAAAATGACCTTAAATCCAATCTTACAAGGTTGTATGAAAATCTGCAACTGACTGGGTAGGGACAGTAGGGTTCATCTCCAAGAAAACAACAAGACATGAGATAATGGAGGTGCCCATGGATCAATGGGGGTTTCCTTAGTTGTGACTTGCAGGATTGGTTATATAGAACATAGGCAGGCTGCCTCCTGTGGCCAGGCAGGAACCACAGTGAAGCATTAGGGACACCAACCCACCTACAATACTTTTGACCCAAAATTAATCCTGTCTACAAGAAACGTTTGGATTGGGAATGGTACAGAGACTGAGGAAATAACCAACCAATAACATGCTTAACTTGAGATCTATCCCATGTTCAAGCACAAGTCTTTAACACTATTCATGATACACTGTTAACCTTGCAGACAGGAGTCTAGTTAGCATGGTTGTCTTCTGAGAGACTCTACTCACTAACTTACTCAGATAGAGGCCTACACCCAAAGGCACAATTAAATGGAGCTTGAGGACTCTTATGGAAGAAATGGTGGAAGAATTACAGTCCCTAAGAGGATAGCAACTCCACAGGAAAACCAACAAAATCAACTAACCTGGAACTTTGGAGTTCTCAGAGTCTGAACCACCAACTAAAAAGCATTCATGGGCTGACCATAGGCCTTCTCATAAACATGTAACAGATATGCAGTTTTGTCTTCATGTGATTCCTGACCTAATGGAGCAGAAACTATCCCAAATACTGTTGCCTGTATGAGAGATATGTTCTTCTATCTGAGCTGCCTTGTCTAGTCTCAGAGGAAGATTAAGTGCCTAGCCTCACAGACACTTGAAGTATCAGGGCTGGGAGATACCCAGGGGGTTCCTCACCTGCTCAGAGGAGAAAGTGAGGAGGGAAGAGGAAAGGATTATAGGAAGGGTTGCCAGGAAGAGGGCATTGAGTGGGATGTAAAGTGAGTAAGTAAAATTATAAACAAATAATTAAAAATAAGAAATATAATTATATGTTCAATATCATTTATTAATAATTATTACCTATAGATAAATTGGGATGAGTAAGTTTTTCAATTTTTGTAATTAAATGAGAAAATTATGATTTAAAATTATTTCTAAAGAATTTCTATGTTAGAAGAATCCTTTTGCCTTTAACATATTTACTATTAAGCATTTTGTGTTATTGCTGAAGTAATAATAATATCACAATAAGGAAGACACAAAATTATATGTGAAATTACATTTTATAAAATAAGCTTCATGTGATAATGAAGTTCAATGCAATGCTCATTTACACAGACACAGGGTCTTGTCTCCACATGCTATTTCAAGCTTTCTAGCTTGCTGTTTCTTTTCTTTGCCAATAAGATATATTTTAAGAATTCCTTTCTATGTGTAGACCTAGAACCATCATTTCCATAATTTCATCACTGCTTGGGGACATGGATGTTGTATTTTTTTTACTAAGTTCACAAGTTTACTTATTTTTATTATTGATAAAGTTATTAAAATGTTATTTTGAGAATATGCTCTTCAGTGAATGGTACAGCAACATATAAAAAAGATTATGTAAGCCAATTGGAGTTTAATGAAGGCCAGCTGAAACTGAACCTGCCTCAATGTCATTTCCCTATAGGCACATTTTGAAGGGTTAGGAAAGGAGCAGCAATAAAAACAAGGCAAAGCCCAGATCCAGTGTCACAGACAGTGCCTCAGGAGGATTTCTGGGAGGAAGAATCATCATGGCTATGAGGCTAATTTCAACATCGCTTTTCTCTGACATGCAACAATTGTGTGATTTGGAACATGCACTCTGATTTAGGGATTATTTTGTCTATCTCTGTTCTCATTTATCAGTTTCAATATTTACTATCACTTGTCTAATTTGATCTCATCCAAATGATAATATTCCTTTTAGAGGATCTTGAGGAAAACATTCTCATTCAATCAGTCTTCTACTTAGTGCTAAAAATCACTATGCTCTAATATGAGATTCTATGCATGATTAAAAAACAAGACAATTACAACAAACCTCAACAATATAAACTGATTTTATGTAAGCAGTATCTGGGGTCATGCAGAGTTTAACACAATGTGAAAAGTAGAAACACCATCAGACTTACTTGTGCTTGGATGTTCAATATTAATAGTTTTTCAACAATGAGCAATTGTGAGAGACAGCCAATTAATGTCACCATGAAAGCTAGTTCTGTTGTCCTAAATGGACATGTTTTAATCAACAGACTGTCTTATAAATATCTTTACCTGTGTCCATAGTTTATGGCTGCTTTCAGCTTTATTCAGATATGCTTTTCTTTGCTGCACCATTAGTAAATGTGACAACTCCTAACTGTCAAAATCTCTAATACTAATGACTGTCGAATGCATATTCTTAAATTAAACATCTGTAGTAGCCCTCCCAAGGCTCTTTCAATTTTGCAAAAGAAGTAAAGAAAGAACAGAAGAGCTTAAGGATAGAAATGTGCATTTGGAACACTGCTAGCCCTGAAATGGCTGTTGAAGACAGTACATTACAGAAGATTTGGTTACTTGAACAAGATCTGCACAGTTTTGAGCTCATTATTATACTGACATGAAAGAGGTGGGTGATTATTCATTCTTTAAGGATTCATAAGCAGTTAAGGATTGTTGTCGGAGAAGCAGACATTTTCTTCAGTGGTATCCACACTTGTAAGGTGAATATGTTGGTGTAGTTTGTGTAAATGACCTATTGTCATCAGAACAACAACAACAACAACAACCATAAAATAGTTCTTAATTCACAGGCATCAAGGACTAGTTTATTTTGAAGCTATGAATTTAGGTGACTAGTTCCATATTTTCCAATGTAGAACTAATTTTATGGTGTTTTACAGTAACATAGAAAAGATAATTATATATAATGGAATTTTTAAAGTATATTTTAGGGTAACTTCAGAGATGTGGGTCATGATAATATGGAATCCTAACAAGTATAGGCATCAGAAGTCATTCGAGAGCATTCTGAACTCCTCTGTTGACAGAGAATTGGGTTCTGTTAATACATTCCATAAGGTTGTTCTTAGGGCAAAAAGTCTGACATAGATGTTGGTAAAGAATAGCTCTGTGAAAAAAATTGTGTCTCTTGAAGTGCAAAATTCTACCCTCCATATATTTAAAATACAGTCTGCTAGTCTATGCAATCAACCTCTATCCAGGAATTCTTATTAATATCTGTATATAAGCTCAAATATGTGAACCTATTGGTACGTAATGGAACATCAAGGTGTCCTCTCTCCCTACTTCCCTTTCTCTATCATCCCACCCCCCCTCCACACACAAACTATGCTCAGAAAAGTAGAAGAGGGGATAGAGGAGAAGAGGATAAGTGATCAGGGGATGTTGGGAAGTGAAGGGAAGAGAGGGGAATAGATGGGAATACGGTAAATGTATACACATATATGAAAATAGCATAGTGAAGTATTATATACAACTAGTTTAGGCTAAAAGAATGAAGAGTAAAAATATGCATGGTTTTCAAACAGTGGAAACAGAAAGAGAAATGTGAATAAATCTACAAATTAACAATCAAAAAGTTTATTAGAAAATGTGATGAATACATTTGATTTTGGTTGACTAAGAAAGAAGACTGAAAACCTTCAAAATCATTATATAGAAAAGATGAGGATTAAAATGGATGTATTTAGTAACCTGATAATTAGTCATTGTATTTAGTATTATTATAAAACTTCACTGAGCTTTGGAAATAGACTAAATTGATATAATAATGTAATATTGGTAGTCAAAGCAAATCAAGGAGTAAGCAGAAAATAAAACAAAGTGGTCTTGATACTAAAATTCATACAAAGAGTGACCAGGAAGAAAAAGATCATCAGAAATGTTGATCTTATTCTAAAACAATGTCAGTAGGAAAGAATGGTTGAAATTAAGGGCTAGTAAGGTGAGAATACAATGAAGTTCAAGGTATGGAAGAATTCATATCCATTGATAGCATCTGACCTTTTTATATACAGCAAAACATTAGACGGTAGAGAGTTGTGTCAGTATGAGTTATTCCAAAGAGAGACATGCCATACAAATTTCCCTTCAATGTGGCTTTTAGGGAAGAAATTTTAAAGCTACAATTTTAATAAATGGAAACTGTCAATTTCCATACATGAAAATGTCATATTTTAAAATACTTTCATTTAGGCCCATCTCAGTAGTATAGAGTCCAGAAAGTATTTAGGGAAATTTCTCATTCCGTGCTCTTCTACTACAGGCCAAGAACTCTGGATCATTTTGATTTGTAAATTGTCTTGTTTGTAAATTAGCCTAACAGAGATAATTTGATGTAAAGGAGTAATTATCCTGAAATCTGAAAGCGAAGTAAGAGAGAGAGGTTAAGTGAGAAAACCTGATGGGATGTATATTCTCACTTATTTTACAAAAGCCAAATATATAATTGATGATTCTTGTTGAAAAGGACAAAAAGATCAAGTCAATTACTCATTTTTCTACAGCCAAGACTTTGTAAATGTCTACTTAATATTTTCATGCTTTAAAGAGAATTATATTTGGCAGCATAGGCCTACTATCATGCAGAAAGTTTATAATCATATGTTTATTCTTATGTTTGACACTTTAAGAACATTCAGCTTAAATAATTCACTTTAAATTAACTTACATTATCTAGTAAAACTAAATTATTTAAATTTACTCTAATAAGGACAAAATGAAATTGCTATAGTTGAAAAAATATTACATTTTTCATTTTCCATAGAAGGCTGAGATCTTAAAACTTGATTTTTGAAGCACACTTAAGCGATCAACAATAGCAGATTGATACTTTGTTCAAGTTAAGCTAAACTTTTAGAGAAAAAAATTTAACTTTTTAAAATTTACAAAATAATTTTATTATTTGAGTGTAAAAACGTGAGAAAGTGCTAGCAAGAGTTAAAGTGGAGGCAAGCTAGGGGCACAGGTAAATACACACCTCAAGAGGTCAGAGGGCAAATTGTAGGTGTCAGTTCTCTTTTCACCATGTGGGTTCTGGGGATCTAACTCAGGTCATCAGGCTTGTAATTAAGCATATTTACCTCTGAGACATCTTGCCTCCTCTAGAATTTTAAAACTTAATTTTTCCAAACAATTCTCCACATGCTATTAATTAGTAATTCTAGGGATGCTGGTGGTACTTTTTTTTTTTTTTTCCACTTACAGGAATACAGAAAGCTGTATTCTGGTTATTACACACTTAAGCCAATTTGTTGATCTTTGCATGTTGATATGTGTTCATTCTAGAGTAACTCATGGGCAGCATTTACATGAAATACATCAGACTCCATCCTCTGTGTATGATTTGCCATTATATTGCCATGTATAATACATCTCCAGTGTATAGCTCTCTCCATTCCCAATGAAAGAAGTATAAATAGAACTTACCCTTTTCAGTAGACAGCTATGTATGAACCATACCTTCATGAATATTTTATTGGATTAAAGAAATTCATATTGTCTTAATGTATCCAATTATTCTATTTTATTATTTTTTAAATGTTGCATTTTTCTGAATACCAACACCACAAGAGAATAAAATGGAGGAAGGAGGAAGTAGTAATTCCAAAGATGTTTAAAATCCTATAGGAAAACATTGTTTTATGTTCATTTAAAATACTAGATAAATAGATGATAGATAAATGATAGGTAGATAATAGATAGATGCATAGATAGATCGATAGATACATAGATACATAGATACATAGATACATAAATAAATAGGTGATAGCTAGACAGACAGGCAGACATATGTACATATATGTATGTACGTATATATTCACAGTTTAAATACATCACTTTGGTGATAAAACTCTCCATATAAGCCAGGTTTTCTATCAAAAATATTAATGCCATGTAGGAAATCTAAGATTTATTAGTTGGGGGGAATACAAGAGACTCACAAAGCAACATAGTCTATTGTTACTACACTTTATTGTTGGGACAATCCAGTGTGATAGAATGAAACCCTTGGTGCCTGTCCAGGGCGCTGAGGCTCTAGGTGGGACAGGACACATGGGTAGTGGTCGTGCATCTTCCCAAATGGTCCAATGATGGGCAGGTTGGGGGCTGTCTGAAGCCTCTGCGGGCCCTGCCCATGTGTGGGGGAGGGGACCACTTCCGGGGAACAATCGTCAGCAGTCTCCATGGGTTCTGTAGTCTGTGGCACTGCAGTCACTGCAGGGTGCTGCAGACAAGTTAGCAAGCACTGTTGGGGTTCCCATTGGGACCCAGCCTCTGAGGCTTTGCGTGCTGGGCTAGCTGCTTAGGCTTGGGTGAATAGGTCTAGGAGCACTGGGTTTCCCATGGTGAGAAATTAGTTGTGGTTCATTAATCAAAGGCTGGATCCCTCGCTTCCCATGGCTGGTCCAGATGAAGAGACAGTCCATAATTCTAAGGCGTTTATTTTCATCATGTGGAAAGGGTCATGGATGGAACTGTACCTTCTGCCTCTCCCAGAGATATAGGGCAGATATAGTAACTGGGAAGGGTCATGGCTAAGCCTCTAAGTGTCTCACTATCATGGGAATGGCTTGGGGCTTTGTGGCCACTCCTCTACCGAGGCATGATATGTGACCGGGGCTGGAGCCAAAAAGCTTCCAAGAGCCTTGCCATAACGTTTCCGGTCCCTTGCGAATTACTTCGTGGGGTCTCCCAGAGTTTGCCTGTGCTCAACCGGTGTGCCAGACTGCCTGCCAGACCACTGCCCCACGCTTGATTACTTCTTAAAATTGGTGGTAAGATCCTATTAATAAAAACAATACACAATTCAGACACAGTATGTAGAAAAATTGGGTTGTACTGATCTAAAAGTCTTATTCCAGAGAAATAACTTTGAAAATATCAGAATATGCTAAGAAAGCTTCCAAGGGAGAATAATAGTCAATTTTTTCACCCATCTGTAAACACTAAGAATCACAATAGTGACCAGAAAGGCAAGCCACAAACTCCTGAAATGTACAATAGTGGCACTTATAATTCTATGTAACCAAGGGTATCTAGTTAGTTAAGACACACTATGAATGAATTTATACTGATGTTAATTATATTTCTGGATAAGTGTAGCTATTAAACGTCATACAAGTAGCTTTTTATCGTAGATGGAGACTATGGTGGTTTGAATATACTTGGACCAGGAGAAGTGGTACTACTAGGGACATGGCATTGCTGGAATAAATGTGGCCTTATAGGAGGAGGTGTGTCAATGTGTAGGGTGGATTTGAGGACCCCAGGTGCTCAAGCTTCACCCAGTGCAAAAAACAGAGATGGTCTCTCCTGGTTGTCTTCCAATCAAGATATAGAACTCGTAGCTCCTCCAGAATAATCATGTCTGTCTACACACTCCCAAGCTGCCCACCATAATAATGGACTGAACCTCTGAAACTAAGCCAGCCACAATTACCTGCTTTTCTTTATAAGAGATGTCTTGGCTAATATACACTTATTAGTGAGTACATGCCATGCATGTCCTTTTGTGACTGAGTTACCTCACTCAGGATGATATATTCAAGTTCCATCCATTTGCCAGCAAACCTCATGATGTCCTCATTCTTAATAGATGAGTGGCATTTATTGTATAAATGAACCAAATCTTCTGTATCCATTTTTCCATTATGGGACAGTCAGGTTGTTTCTAGCTTCTGGCTGTCACAAATAAGGCTGCTATGAACAGAGTGTAACATGTGCCCCTGTGGCATGGTGGAGCACCTTTTGGGTATATTCCCAAGAGTAGTATAGCTGGGTCTTCAGGTAGATCTATTTCCAATTTTCTGAGGAACCTGCAGATGAAGTCGAAGGAACCAAGTGAATATTCCTCAATCCCACTAATGAAGGAGAAGAAAACAGTCACAGGGGGGCAGAAGGAGGGACCTGAGTGGGAGAAGGGACAGGGAGGGAAAGGGGGAACATGATCAGGTATTGGGGGGAGGACAGGACTGATGTCATGAGGGCCAGCAGAAAGAATGGAAACAGGCTACTTTGGGAAGTAGGAGGTGGGGGGATCTTTTAGAATCTACAAGAGACTTGGGAGGTGAGAGACTCTCAGGACTCAAAGGGAGGGACCTTTGGATGAAGTGCTGTATAGTGGGGAGGTAAAACTTGCAGAGTCTACCTCCAGTAGAGATCAGAACATCAAATGGAGGGATTTGGTTGCCATTCCTCAGTCAAAAGCTCTGGCCCAGAATTGTTCTTGTCTGAAGAAATTGCAATAACAAAAAAAGAGAAGCGCATGAAAGAAAGTAGGTCCAGTGACAAGCCCAATTGGGATCTAGTGCAAGGGGAGGCCTAGGGCCCTGATACTGTTACTGATGCTGTGGTGTGCTTGCAGATAGGAGCCTAGCATGCTACATTCTGAGAGACCCATAAATCAGCTGAAAGAGTCAGATATAGATACTATCACCCAGCCAATGGAAAGAAGTCGGGGACCCCTGTGGTTGAATTGGCTAAAAGCTGCAAGAAGCTGATGTGGAGAGAAGACCCATTAAAACACCAGCAGTCTCAACTAACCTGGACCCCTGGGGATCTCAGACACTGAGTCACCAACCAGGCAGCATAAACCAGCTGATATGAGGCTGCCAGCACATATACAGCAGAGGACTGCCAGGTCTGGCCTCAGTGAGATAAGATGCACCTAATCTTAGAGAAACTTGAGGCCCCAGGGAGAGGGTAAGTCTGATGGGGGGGGGGGGCTAGAGAGTCATGGGGACATCCTTTTGGAGATGGGGGTAGGAGGTATGGGATGAAGAGTGGTCGCGGGGGGGGGGTTAGACCGGGAGGGGGATGAAGTCTGAACTGTAAAAAAGTATTAGAGAATAAATAATAAATAAAAACAAAAGTTGCCTAGGTCATGGTGTCTTTGTACAGAAATTAAAACGGTAACTAGGACAGAGACTATTATAGAAATCTATAGATTGTCAAAATTTCAGAAAGAAGACAACTATATGGTGTCCAACTCAAGTTACTTTAACCACAACAAAATCAGTAAACCTGAAGTTCAGGAAACAATCATAGAAACGAGTTGAAAGGATGGCAAGAGCTACAGGGCCAGAATGTCTGTTGTGAGATGGTGTCTTCCAGACATTTAAGAAATTCACCCATAAAACTTATGATAAGCTAAACAAAATTGATGCAGTAATAAAACCACTTGATAGGCCAATGCTGATGGGGAAATCTCATATTTCATCTCAAAACTCGTTCCCAAATTTACAGCTATGTGTGACTTGTAGCTGTTGGGAAAGTGGGGGTCTGTCTTTTCCATGGTTAAACTCCTTAAAAGGTGAATCAATGCCAAGCAACAAATCCTTAGCATATATACATATTAAAAGAACTATGTATATATATAAATAATGTGTGTGTGTGTGTGTGTGTGTGTGTGTATGTGTAGCAGTAACACTAGATATAGGTCATCAATTTTTAGAGGAAGTGGGGGACAAGGGAAGAGTTGGAGGGGAAACGAAAGGTATAAATGATGTAAACACAGTATTAATATATAAATTTTTCAAAATTATTTTTAAATTTTAAACAAAAATATCATTTAATGTATAAGCTATCAACAGTTTTATGAAGTATTTCTTTAGTCTTTGCTTTAATAAAAATATATTACATTTTTTCAAGATAAAGGGCCTTTATTTACATTTGTGAGGAGTTGGCTTTGTATAAATAATTTATGGCTCTTAACTTACCTTCAGACACTCAAGTAAAATACAACAGTGACAAAACTGAACCATTACAAGAAAATTTCCATAAATAAAATTTGATTTTGGGATTATCAGTAAAGGGAAGATATGTAAAAATAATAATGAACAAAGTTTTCACCTGCTTGAAACTACTTCTTCCAAGAGAATATGTTGTCCATAATTTCTAAACATTCATAAATCATGCTACATATTTTATAATAAATATTATTTATATTTACTATATATTATAGTGTTTATTATATTCAATTTTATTTTAATAAATAATAAATATACTATATTTATTATATTATTTATAATTAATATTATATAATTATTATTTTTTCTTAATGGAGTTATGAATATGCTATGAATTCATTAAATTTTTTGTATTTGATTAATATTTCATTACTTTTTTGAGAAATCAATTTGATTACCAGCTCCTTATTAATTTATTTTAATACTTTTAATAATTTTATCATCTTTTCATTATTTTTGCCTATAGGACACAATATGTGTGATATAGCCATTTTAGATATAATCATAGCAATATTTTACTATGACAACTTAAAAAGAGCTAGCAGGTGAAAGTGCCAGGGATGTATTAGTCACTAAACTCATTGTCTTGTCAACCACAGTCAGCATGGTCAGGAGATGAGCATAAACTTCTTTATGAGGAGACATTAGGATTCAGTCTGTCTTTAGGAGGTCTATTTTTAAGATCTCAGAGTATACACAATGCTCTGTGAAGCTGACAGTGTTGGACATGTAAAAAGATCACTTTCAAGCATCCTGATTTAGAAGCCATCTTTTGATACTGAATAAAATAACACGTAGCTATGGCACCCAAGAAAATTAGGACATCAAAGAGATCTTGGTCTAGTTTCTTTTGTTTCAAAGATTTGACTACTCGAGCTAATAAAGTCTTAGAAAAACCTTAGAATCAGCAAGCAAACACCACTCAGTCACCCTTTTCATATTAGCTACTTTCATAACCATTGATTTTGACTCTTGTTGGGTCCTATAACAACCACCCTACTTTACTTGATATCTAGGTTCATCAAAGTCTTGTTGAAATACATTCTGTATAGATTTCACTGCAAAACGGCTGTTAAAAAACGAAGGGTAGTATTGGTCAATGATCTTCAGACCACAATTCCTATTGTGCTGAACAGTGATTACTGAGTGTGTTTCTTAGTTAAGATAAAAAAAAAAAAA
>JADRCH010000157.1:2993432-3020599 GCA_019843965.1 Rhynchomys soricoides | reverse complement strand
CTCTCTCTCTCTCTCTCTCTCTCTCTCTCTCTCTCTTTCTCTGCGCCCCTGCCTGTGGATAAAGAAATAAGCTCTAAGCTCTTAGTTAATGTTATAACATTGGGTCTTTCTGTCATTCAAGGGCAGGAATTAAAGTTAGTAATGAACTAATCCTCTAAAATTCTAAGTAAGACCCCCAATGAAATGTTCTATTGTGTTAGAGTTGATTTAATTAGGGTGTCTCTTTAATGCAATAGAACAGTAATTAAGATACTCACTTATCCTAACCAATGATGATAAATATTAAAAAATGATTTGTACAATTAATTTATTAAATATTTCCACAATTAATAGCAATATTATGCTAATCTTTCATATTATCAATATATAAAATAAAAAGTAATATATATATACATATATATACATATTACATACAGACAGGCACAATGAAAGATGTTCCTAATTGTATAGTTATATTAAATGGCAAACATGTCTAAGACTAGGCTCAATGTTAACCAAATAATTGATTTACTAAGCTAATAAAATATTACAAGTTTGATATCTATAATAGAGCCTAATTGCATGCTTGACATTCAAAAATGTAGCGTGTGTGACTATAAATAAAGGTTGAATGTTTATCAGGAACATGACACAAGAGAAATGAAGGAACTGCAAATTATCAGTCTATATTAAGGAATTATAAAGTTAAAAACATAATTCTCAGAAAATACAAGAGCATTTGAAAGCTTATCTGATAAGTGTAGATACGTACTTTTCCATTAATCATGGTTGTACTTGCTGCTGTCTTCAAAATAGATATAAGCACTATTAATTGTGTAGACCAATTAAGAAACTAGAAAAGTCCCAAGGAATATTCATAATCATTTATATATTACAGACCCAGAGATAGAATGAAGAAATTTTAAAATGAATTTTGAAGATGCATACAAAAGTTATTGCTAACAGAGAAGACAGAGATTATCTCAAATTTATAAGCTTCAAGCACTTCCTAAAAGGAGTTCCAAGTAGTATATTTAGAAAAAGAAGATTGAACGTCTCAAGAGTTCAGGATAATTTTAGCCTTTCTTTTCTTCATTTCATTAATATTTAATAGATAGCTATTTTAGTATAAGATTTCTACTAATCACACACTGTTAGGGATTTTATTCATAGATTATGTGAAAAAGGAAAAAAAATAGAAGAAAAATTAGAAAGAATTTTCTAGTGCATAACGCAGTCGACTATTACATGGGTCACCACTTTTTTTTTAATTTTAATTTTTAAAAAATTTTTATTTATTTATTTATTTGATACGTTATTTACATTTCAAATGTTTCCCCCTTTCCAGATCTCCCCTTTGGAACCTTCCTATTCCCTCCCCCCTCCCCCTGCCTCTATGGGGGTATTCCACCGCCCACCCACCCACCCACTCTCAGTTTATTGGAGCATCTAACACCCTCCTGCCCAAGGGCCTCTCCTTCCCCTGATGGTTAACAAGACCCTCCTCTGCCACATATGTGGCCAGCACCATGGGTCCCTCCATGTGTATCCTTTGGTTGGTGATCCAGTCTCTGGGAGCATTGAGGGGTTAGGTCAGTTGCCACTGTTGCTGCCTCCCTGGGGCTGCAAACTTCCTCAGCTCCTTCAGTCCCTTCTCCAACTCCTCCATCTGGGACCTCACACTCAGCCCAATGGTTGCTGTGAAGTGATTCTTGGGTATTCCGAACTTTTGGGCTAATAACCACTTATCAGTGAGTACATACCATGTTCATTCTTTTGTGACTGGGTTAACTCGCTCAGGATGATATTTATTAGTTCTATCCCAGAAGATTTTCAAGAGTCCAACAATAAAACAACATAGTGATGTCCAGAAGATACATAGAAGAACCTATCCATTAGTTTTCTGTTTCCCACCACAGTGTCACCATGAGTGTTATATTGCTCATTTATATATCTATTCAATTTATTAACATTAATATTATATTCTTAGGAGGCCATACAGAAGCCATGTTGTAGGAATCAAAATCTAGTAATTAATAGCCCAAGAATGCAATACCCATTATGGTCTGGAATGCCATTGTGCGAATAGTTCCTGGCAAAATTAAGATGAAGTTTACATGTTAAACAAAGTGAAAGTAGAGAAATAATTTTCTTGTAGCTCCTGACTTGGAAAACGCTGATGAGACACTATGGGCATCTGTGTGGTAGCCACCTATACATAACAAAAATGTGTTAAATATATGGACCTTAGAAAAATAAATTTAAACCTGGGTTTATAAATATCAAAGTTAGCAATCTTAGTGGCCTACAAATTAGTAATTTATTTAATATTTTGGTTGATATACAGGAATATACACAGAGATAGAAAGAGAATTAAAGAGTGGAGAGAGAGAGAGAGAGAAGAGGGGTAGGGGGAGAGAGAGGAAGGGGAGGAAAACAGAAGGAAGAGAAAGAGGTGGAGGGGTGATAGACTTGAAACTAAAATACCAAGTATTATATTCTTTCACTTTATAATAAAATGTTAAGCCAGGAAAAATAAAGCAATAACAAGGCTGTGAAAGACATTGTAAGCTTTTGTTGTGGGATGGGGGAGAAAAATCTAGTGAGAGTTCTCGGGTTTAAGAGTCAGTCAAGCTAGTTTGTATCCCCTTGTTGTCTCCTGTTGTCTTATTGTTCTAGCTAGCACTTCAAGTACTATATTGAATAGATATGGGGAGAGTGGACATCCTTGTCTTGTCCCCGATTTTAGTGGGATTACTTCAAACATGTCTCATTTAATTTGATATTAGCTGTCAGTTTGCAATAAGTTGCTTTTATGATGTTTGGTATGGGCCTTGAACTCCTGATCTCTCCAATACTTTTAACATGATAGAATATTATATTTTGTCAAATGCTTTTTCTGCATCTAAGGAGATGATCGTGTAATTTTTTCCTTTGGGTTTGTTTATATAGTGGATTACATTAATAGATTTTCGTATATTGAACTAACCTGCATCCCTGGGATGAAGCCTATTTAGTCATGGTGAATGATGGTTTTGATGTGTTCTAGGATTCGGTTTGCAAGAATTTTGTTGAGTATTTTTGCATCAATATTTATAAGCGAGATTGGCCTGAAGTTCTGTTTTTTTGGTTGGGTCATTGTGTGGTTTTGGTATCAGGGTAATTGTGACTTCATAGAAAGAGGTAGGTAGTATTACTTCTGTTTCTATTTTATAGAATAGTTTGAGGAATATTGGTGGTATCAGGTCATCTTTGAAGGTCTGATAGAATTAGGCACTAAATCCATCTGGCCCTGGGCTTTTATTCATTGGGAAGTTTGTAATGATTTCTTCTATTTTCTTGTGTGATATGGGCCTGTTTAGATAGTTTACATGCTATTGATTTAACTTTGGTATGTAGTATTTGTCTAGAAAACTATCCATTTCATCTAGATTTTCCAGTTTTGTTGAGTATAGGCTTTTGTATTAGGATCTGGCGATTTTTTGAATTTCCTCTGTTGTTATGTCTCCCTTTTCATTTCTTATTTTCTTACTTTGGATTCTGCCTCTGGGGCCTTTAGTTAGTTTGGCTAGGGGTTTACCTATCTTGTTGATTCTCCCATCCCACAGTCGAAACTCTGACCCATAATTGTTCCCGTTTGAAAGAACTACAGGAATGGAAATGGAAAGGAGTCTGAAGAAAAGAAGGTCCAGTGACAGGCCCAAAGTGGGACCCAGCTGAAGGGGAGGTCCCAAGGCCAGACAATATTACTGAGGCTATAGAAAGCTCGCAAAATGGGGCCTAGCATGACAGCAGTCCAGAAGACCCAACAAGCAGCTAAAAGTGTCAAATGCAGGTATTTGCACCCAACCAATGTATAGAAGCTACTGTGGTTGAATTAGGAAAAGGCTGAAAGAAGTTGAAGAAGAGAGAGACCCTGTAGAAGGACCAGCAATCTCAATTAATCTGGTCCCGTGAAATCTCTCAAACCTGGACCACAAAACAGACAGCATACACCAGCTGATATGAGGCCCCCCCAATACATATACAGCAGAGGACTGCTGAGTCTGTGTTCAGTCCGAGAGGATGCACCTAACCCTCACAAGACTGGAGGCCCCAGGGAGTTTAGAGGTTAGGTGGAGTGGGGGATGTGTTGTGGGGACATACTCGTGGAGAAAGGAGGTTGGGAAGGAGGTATTGGATGTAGAATAGTTGGAGGGTGGACTGGGGGGATCGATAAAATCTGAAGTGTTAAAAAAAATAAGAGTCAGTCAGCTTACCTGCTGGCATAATTAGTAACAGAACTGTTCGGGTGGAAAGAAAATTGAAAACATCCTTGCTTATCCCAGGTTGGCTTTTGCTGGAATTACCCAGGGAATGTTGAAATTAAGGATAGTCGGAAATTGTTAAAGACCTTTCTAGAGTTAATAGGACAGGAGCCAGAAATTACAGAAACAACTAAGTTTAATTGTAGAAACCAAATCACCATAGTTACTTCAATTGTCATAACTCAGCCAAAATTGAGCATTTCAAAATGAAAGGGGTGTTTCAAAATCCCAGGAGTGCTGACAAACAGAAACTACATGAAATTTTAAATATAAAAAGAACAGGAATAAAGTAACATTACTAAAAGAAGCATAAAAATTGAGATCTGCATATAGCAAGTGTTCCTTCTGTTTTCTCTTTTGAGCACACGATACTTTCCGATTTGTATCTATTTGAGTCAGTTCTCTTCTAGAGGACGTATCACAGTGGTCTAACTATTCTGTTTGTGTTCATCTCTTATCTACTTAATCCAACTAGCATTGAAAAACCACTATTGTACTCTAGAAATACTTTGGTTCATTTGTTTTTTACGAACAGACTTACAGGGATTTGCTGTATTTGTTTATAATTATCTCATGTTTCTAATACCCTGTATTTAAGTCAGAGTACTATTCCTTCTCCGCCCTTTGATTGGACATAGTGGGTTTACACTTATTTTGCAATTACTTCACATATGTACCATGATTTTATATCTTTTATTCCATTAGTGTTTTCATTTATGTTTAATATGTATTTTTGAATGTTCCATCTTAACTACTGTATTTATTACATTTTTTATTATTTTTGTAGCAGTTACTATGGAGATATGATATAGCACCTGCATTGTAGAAAGAATATGAAAATACATGATGCTATTGCTCTGTTCCTTCTATTTTGTAATATTGATGTACAAATTATCTGTTTATATATTACAATCATTCCAATATTGTTTTATAATTATTGTTTCCATGGTTCCATTTTTAAACACTAAAAAATGGAATCCAAACAAAAATTCATTCATACTGGTTTTGATATAAACTTATGTAGTTACTTGAAAGTTGCAATTTTATTCTAGATGAATTTACATAATTGAATGAGTCGAATTCATAAATACTTTCAAACCACTGTGTTTAAATTCCATGGTGATTGTGAAAGCAAGTAATTAATTTGGCTATTCTTTAACCGGTAGTATCTTAACATCTTCCTTATAGTTATAGGAAATTTAGCTAGATATAAAAATATTAAAAGTCTTTCAATATTTCAAATACATCACCCAGCATGTTTTAATACTCATTTTTTAAAGTGGTGAACTGGTCATCATCATAAATAAATAAATAAATAATGGGAAAAGATACTTTTCTCTAAAGTCTTTCAAGATCCTGTTACTTCCCTTTATTATCATCAGTGGCAATAGTATAATTTATGAATGGATTTTGATTAATTGAATAAACTTGTACTTCCAATAGTTGATCTTAGATTTGGAGATTAATATCTTTCATCATATTTGGAAAAGCTTTACTACTTATTTCTTCACATACTTTTCTACCCTCTGCTCTAGTACTTTTAGTTTTTACAGTGAATTTGATGAAGATCTTGCCTCTCTGAATCTTTTCTACAGATCTATTTACAACCAAAACTGCAGAGAATATCCATATTGCTTCAACATTCACCAAAGGATGACTACAAAATTTGTTAAAAAGTTGCATTAATCAACTTACATGTCTACTTCTGTTTTGTTTACCATATGTTCTACTTGATTCTTTGTTTCGTTTTTAGCATTCTATTATTAGTTTCTATTATACGGGGCAGCATTATTATATTTTAGTTGTTTGGGTATGATTTTATTAATAATGTTGGCTTGTTTCAATAACCCATTTGTAATCTTTTCTGATCTAGTATAAAATATTTATCTCCTAAGACACAATTCTTTCTTCTTCTTTTCTTCAACTTCTTGTTTCTTTTCTAATCACTGGATCTTTTAAGTCAGTGGTATGATTTTAACCTCATGAAGTAAAAGGAATAATTATTAGCAATCAACATAGATTTTATTTCAATAGGATAATGAAACTATTTGCTGAAAATAAAAAGGACACGATTGTAGTTCATTTCAGAATATTTTATTCTCTCTTCTAATTTTCTAGCACATTTTTCTCTATCTTAAGATACTTTGTGCTCAGATATTTTAAAAGAATAACTAGATAATTTAGATAACATATTTCAACAAATATGAGAATAGCTTCATGCTACTCCAAATTTATCCATATTTTCTTCTTCATAAATTTTGAATAGTCTAGTCTATCTTGTTACTAGTTATTTGTTCAGCAATTTCCCTGTACTTATTTTCTAGATTGACTCATCTAATAAAGCATGCCACTGGGTTATCAATTATTTTTTAAAACCTGTGATTTATTATTAGCTTTTCTATCTTAGTATCATTATGATATATATTCATCAGCTAGAGATAGATCATTTTTCTTCAATCCCTAATATGACTGTGGTTTTCACTTTGTTTGTTGTGTCCTTGGAAAATGGCCTATGCTCCTACTTCAACAGGTTTGTAAGATAACCTTAGCTTTGACTGACTTTTCATAGGCTTTCCCTTTTCCAAATTCATCCTGTGGCTTGATATTTTGGCTCATGATCAAAGAGACATAGGCTTTTTCTAGAATTATAAAACTGTTCATACTATCAATGTTGCACTAACACTGTTCTTTAGGTTTTATTTATTTATTTTTTTTAATAATAGTGACCTGGGAAAGGACTAAGTTCTACTGACATGAATAAATCACACCATACATCCATGCCTACAGTGGAATTGCATCTTTGAACAGATTCGACAAGCAAAACCATTGCAGGGGAAAATTTGCTTAACATTGCTGCTTGTTGGGATATGTTTTATGACACTATTGAACTCGAGATAAGGGAGATATGGTATTCAGCCCCAGTAGAAACTTTTCAGAAACATTTTCTTCCTGAGTCTCCATAACTTTTATTTTAAAATGATTTTCAGTATATTTTCTAATTTAATTTACAGAGTCATTTGATATTGCCTTTTAGTGTTCAAAATTTTGTAATGGGAGAGTGGTTTTGTTTGGCTCTTATTCAGACATCTAAAAAATAAAATTAGCACATCATGAATGTGATAGTTTGAATGAAAATTATTCCAAAAGTCTCATATATTTGAATATTTGGTACCCAGGTTTTGGTATTCTTTGGGAGAAGCTTTAAAGGAGTAGCCTTGTTGGCAGTGGCATGACAACAGGAGTGGGCCTAAAAGTTACACATTTAAACTAGTTTGCTTTATTACTGATTGGTTATTTAATGCTTGATTTTAAGATAGTCTAGAAAACATATCTGCCAATAATTGTACTTTAGTATTGGTCTTTGCTATTGGAAAAAAAAATCACAGACACCTTTCTTTCTTTCTCTGTAACTCTTTCCTCACTTACCAAAGAGGTTACAAAAAAAATGGGAAAATCTTTTCCTTTTTAAAAATTATTGTAATCTGATTAAGGGACAACTTAGTGAAATTGGGATTTCCTACCTTTATGTTGATTCTAGGGATCAAATTAATGTCATTAGTCTTGTGCAGCAAGCATCATTTTTAAAGACAAAGTTGCTGTTTATTTTGAAAGCTGGTGAAAGGCATGCTTTAAAACATGAGCAATCCAACACTTTTGCTTTCTGGAGCATCTAACTTGATGAAGATTATTTACTCGTGTCTGTTGAAACTTACTATTTTGCTGACAAAATTAATTCTCCAGATGACTTTTAAACTTTGCTAAGCAGAAGTCATCATTTCTTGGAGAGATAATGGAAGATTTCTACTCATAGAGTTAGGTCCAAAAGATCCCAACTGAATGTGGACAGACTTTCCTTCTAGATGTTTGTAAATCAGAATTATTCAAGTAAATGATTATAAGCTTTGACTCGACGTGCTATAAAGAGTCAAAATGTAGCACACAAGGATTGACTAGATGCTTAGAGAATATAATATATACCCAATTACCTAAGCTCAATCATGAAACTCATTTACTCAAAAGTAGCTAAGTTTTTTTTACTTGTTTTGAAAGAGAGAGAGAGAGAGAGAGAGAGAGAGAGAGAGAGAGAGAGAGATTAATCCTAATACTTGGTGGGGGCAGAGGCAGTTGGATTCTGTGAGTTCCAAGCCAGCCTTTCCTAAAGAGCTACAGAACAGCCAGGTCTGTTACAAGGAGAAACTCTATGTAAACAAATAAATAAGCAATCAAATAAACAAATTAACATGTGTTGTTACAGTCATTCTCATTGAAGACATAAGTTGTTTTTAAGTCAGTTCAATTTGAACAACCAATTGCTTGATGAAATATGCAATATCTGTTATCAAAGTGACAAATCTTTAGGAATAGTTAATACTTAAAGAACTTATTTAAGATAATCCTATTTTTACCATTGTTCCTAGGAAGTACATTGTCTAGAACATAAGAACACTTATACTAGGTGGCTTCAGTGAGTGCTGAACAGAATTGTTTTACATAATTTATTCAAACATATATAAAATCCTTGAGCTATAATAAATAGAAGTATATACTGGTAAAACTAATAGTATAGTATGTATTCTCAAAGCAACAGAACAAATGTGGTATAGATAGGTAAATATGCTGCTAGGTATAAGATAGAAAAATAAAAGAAATAAATATAGATAGAGGATAGACAGATTAGATAGCAGATTAGATAGATAGATAATAGGAAAAGAGATCAGTTGATAATGGGATATTGGACATATTTTAAGAAATTAGATCACATGACTAAGGAGACTAGAAATTCCAGCATTTTCAGGGTAAACCCATAGACTGGAGACTAAATAAAACTTGTAATTTGAATCCACATGGTTCCTTTTACCATATTCCTTCTATTGACTGTTAGAACTTTTTATACTAACATGTTAAACTATTTGGTAGAAGAATCCTCATGGATTATTCTGGATGATAAAGAGCTTTATACAATGTACACTGACTTAAATGCTGACTCCATCTAAAAATACCTCCTTATCAAAATCCATATGTATTTGACCAGGGAAGTGAATAATGTGGCCCAGCCAATTAGCACACATACCCTTGCTCTTTTATTGAGCTCAGTCTATTGATGACCAAGCACACAATGCCCATATTTATAAAAGTAATTGATTTTATTTTATGACATTATAATTGCATAATTTATCCCCTTATTTTCCTTCCTGCAAGCTCTCCAAAACACTCAAATCTTTCTTTCATTACTATTCATTGCATATATTTCATTAATTGTATATATATATATATATATATATATATATATATATATATATATACATATATATAATATACATGCAATCAATATATATTCAAGATGTATACAATATATATTATCTAGAGAGACACATATAGTCTACTTAGTCCTTATAAAGTTACATTAATTATTTCCTAAACCTGAGCTAAGCAAGGATTCAAACAATAGGTATACTGAGGGGAACAGGAAAATGCACAGGAGATTTTAAACTACAGAAAACCAAAGAATGCTAAGGGTGGGAACAATACTTCTCCAGAGGTAAGCACATGAAATGGTAATCCAATAACACATGGCCAACTTGAAAACATGCATACAGGTGACATGATCATAAGTTTTAAAAGTGAGTTCTTGCAAACTTTCAGAAACATTAGAACCGTTTATATCATGAAGATAATTCTTAAGGATCAATGTGATTTAACTAGACTTTGAATCATTTCATAGCTAGTAAGTCACACTGAATTGCTAATCATTCACTATCGCATCAGATTTAATAAAATACTCCAAAACTGATAAAAATTCTGCCATTAAAGCACTGAGAAAAACTACGCTTTAGAGTTTAAAAAGTTATTTCTGTTATCCTCAAATAACTTAACTTGTTATCTTTTTCTTTCTGAGTTACAACTGTGTCTTTCACAAGACACTCTACTAAATGTTGTTTTCAAGAGATTTTCATGAAAGTTTAGGGATCAAAAAGACTTTATTGGTGAAAAAGGTTTAGGAAATTCTGACTAAACTTATCTTTTATTTTACTGTATTATTCACATGAATATTGTAAGTGTACATTATAATTTCTCTTATTAAACAGTACAGTTATTAAATAGTACAGTTGTCCCAAACTGCCATGACTAGGAAATCATACTGTTTTGAGAATAGCATATGAAACCACTGTATAAAAATATAATAGAAAAGAAGGGTTCCTCTCACTTCATATCCTTGCAAGAACTTGAAAATGTCATCCTGAGTGAGGTAACTCAGCCACAAAACAACACACATGTGATAAGCCCAAAAGTTCAGAATATTCAAGATTCAATTCACAGACCATATGAAGCCTAAGAAGAAGAAAGACCAAAATGCCGATGCTTCAATGTTTCTTAGAAAGGTGAACAAAATACTCACAGGGGGAAATATTGAGACGAAGTGTGGAGCAGAGACTCAAAGAAAGGCCATCCAGAGACTGTCCCATCTGGGGATATTTCCCATATATAGCCACCAAAGCCGGATGTTGTTGTGGATGCGGGGCTAAGGGCTTGCTGATGGAAGTATGATAAGCTATCTCCAGAGAGGTTCAGGCAGAGCCTGACAAATACAGAGGCGGATGATGCTCACAGCCAACTGTTGGACTGAGCATGGGGTCCTGGATGGAGGAGTTGGAGAAGGGACCGAAGGAGCTGAGGGGGTTTGTAGCCCCATGGAGGGAGCAACAATGTCAACTGGCCAGACTCCCCAGAGCTGGACCAACAACCAAAGAATACACATGGAGACACCCATGGTGCTGGCTGAATATGTGGCAGATGAGGGCCTTGTTGGCCATCAGTGGGAGGAGACGCCCTTGGGTCTGAGAGTGTTAGATGCCCCAGTATAGGGGAATGCTAGGGAGGGAAGATAGGAGTGGGGGGGAGCACCCTCATAGAGGCATAGGGAGGGAGAATAGAATGGGGGGTTTCTAAAGGGGAAAACATTTGAAATTTATAAAAAGTAAATATCCAAAAATTAAAAGTTTAAATTATATATATATATATATATATAATCATTGTGCTTTAAAAGATAAAAGACTTTTTCCAAAATTTTATTGTGTAGCCTCATATATTAACATTGTTATACATATTGTGAGATCATAATTTTTTCAATGAAAATATTTTCTGATTGAGATCAAATGCAAACAATGTCATCATGTGAATGACTTAACTAAAATGAGATTTTGTTTCTTGCAGTTATTTCTTCAGCTGTGTAGAAATTTTAAGAAGTATTTATCATTACATGATAGCCTTTAAGAAGATTCTTTAAATATTTTAAAATATAACAATGGGTTTTTTTCACCATGCACAATTTCCCTGAAATAAGGTCTATAAGACGTCTTATAAATGACTAAATGCCTGGGCCAATAGCTTTGTCTCATTTCTGCTTGCTTATGACTCAATTAACCTGAATACACTAGTCTAAGTCATGCCACTTGGCTAGTTATCTCTTTGCCAGTTTCATGCAATCACCTTCCTCAACATTCAGAGCAAATCTCCCTCTGTACCTGACTATATCTCAGAATCCTCTGCCAGAACTCCCACCTCTTACATTCTGCCTATTATTATTGGCATGTGATGCTTCTATATAGTGTATACAAAATTGTCTCTACATTTCCATCTTTTAGTCCAATAAAAGGCTCTTTCTCTTGCAATAATACAATATAATTGATATTATCTATTATAAAATTATCAGGCAATGTTGCACATATAATGCCCAGTCCATATGTATTTGGCAACTGAGGGAGAAAGTGCTCTACTATGTGTCTTATCATGGTGAGTTCTGAGTTCCTTACCTAAATCAATTTCTATTACAACTTGCATTACCAACCAAAAAAAAAATCATTTTAGTCTTTAACACATCTTCCTAAATTCTCAACAACTTAAGCTTAATTGTGAGATTATATCTATTTAGACTGTAACACCATCAGAGACCTGATAAGGAATAGAAACAGCTTTCATAACTGTAGAAATTGCAGAAGAAGGTGGCTTCTTGGGCAGCCCCCCCAAATTTCTCTTTGTTGATAGAGCATAATATTTAGCCTTTTGGTCTAGAATATCAAAGATTTTTTTTTCTAAGTAGGAATTATGGAGAACTGCTTACCGTGTCATGGCAAAACTCAGCAATCAATTTCTCTGATATTGTTTGTTTAATTTAGACAGCATACAGTCAGCAGTTGAAAAAAAGAACACTTTCTTGACCAATCACTAGATTGCCACATATGAAGCAAACTCCATAAGGAGATTCTTAGATTCTCATCATCTTTGAAATAAAATGTGGGTGCTTCAAGGAGTAGATCTGTGTCAATGTAAAAAACTTTTTAATAATAATAAAAACCATCTTTAAAAACATTATTCTAGGGATCTCTGAGGTTTTTGAAGTCTGTCTATCATCTATCTATCTATCTATCTATCTATCACCTATTTATAGTATATCTGAATAGGCAAACATTGCTTGTTTCTACCTATTTACTATCTGCTAAACCTTTGAAATATATTAATGTAATAAACTGTACTATTATCTTATATGACCATAAGTTTGATTGTCTACTAACTTGTAGATTTTAATTATTTTAAACAATTGGGATAGTAGTTTTCAAAAACTAGAACTTAATAATTGAGTAGGTACACTACATGTTTAAAATGTTGGTACATATTATGCTAAAATCAAATATAATCTTGATTTTGTATCAATATACAAATATTTATACCAATTTAAGATTTTTGGCAAGTGGCAGTTCTATAGTTTAAGAGTACATTGAATAATCTACCCTTTATTCCTGTTATTCTTATATTATTCCTATATGCCTCTCTTTGTCATCCTTTCCTTTCTTTACCCCCAACACTAGAAAGGAGAGAAAGGATAGAGGCAAAAATACAAAAGAAAAAGAAAGAGAAAAATAAATACCTGGATCTAGGCTCCATCATTTTATTTCTTCCCTGTCCGAAACCACAACAACATGTAAGCCATTAAATGGCACCAAACATCCATCATCCATGAATGACCAAACCCCATCCACCACACTTCTTAAGAATAGGACATTACTTTCTTACAATTGCTCCCTGCAGATTGGGGACATTAGGGATTTGGAGGACAGCAATATTGGGAAATTGGTCAATCTTAAGAAAGCTAGCTGTAGTATTTGTTACCCAATCTCTGCATGCTGAAAAAGCTCAGGACATAAAAGAAGTCCATACTGGAACAGTGTATATGCTGGACAATCTAGCTAGCTATTTTCAAAATGTCCTGCATAGAGATATTTCAGAAACAGCATTAATGTAGTCTGACGTAAGATCACATGGGCTACTTGTCTTCTTTGGTGTCTGGACTCTTTCCTCTGTAATTATATAAACTTTCAACAGTATTATACATTTTTATATTAATATAAGTATAATAAACATAAGTAAAGATTATTCTCTGCTCCCTGTTCAAGCAAGCAAGACATCTGTCCTTTTTTATAGGTAAGTTTGGATTTTATAAGCAAACTGTAACATAAATTTCTGTCTATGCTATTTGAAAGGATGGCATGATAAGTCTTAACAATTCTGTAGTTAACAAGTTTTATTGGAAATGCATAACTGAAGTTCTAGCTTGCTAGTCTCCTTGCTGTTCCCAAGTACAAGGATCAGAATTTTATGTTACCTGTTTTGATGATTCCTTTTATTTCTTTTGTGTCTGAATATTTCACTCATAGGTTCAGTCAGGATCTTTCAGAGATCTCTTCCAGTCAAATCTAAAATAGTAGTTTTGAAGGAATCCATAGTTTTTCTTCTCCCATTTGAAACAAAGTCAATACGTCTTCCCTAACATAAAGCAAAACAAACATGATTTTTTTTTGTTTCAAAAATCAGCTATATTGCTTGTCTCATGGACATTTAAAAATTTAAAGTCAATAAAGCATTATTTTATCTATTTCTGGGAGATCTCAAATTCCTACTGTTCTATGAGTACATCCTTTAAAGTCCTATTATTTCTTTTTACAATTGTTTGTCCTGTAGGATTGTGAGATATGTCAGTAACATGTTTCATAACATAAAGTCTAAAATATTGTTGTATTCTAGTGGATACATATTTCAAAGTGTCATTAGCTTCAATCCTTAAAGATATCTCCAAGATAGCCATCATCTCTAATAAACGTGCAATCTTTTGAAAGGAATTGTTCCTGAGATATTGATTCGTCTAAGTACACAAACATTCTTAGAGGTTTTATACTTGCAAACCATTTTTCTGCTTTTCTATTTTGTTAGGATATTGAAACATTCTTTTTTAACATTTATTTTCCTTTTTAATTTTTTTTGAGAAGTTCATACTTGAATATTGTATTGACACCATTTCTACGCATACTCCCAGCACTCCATTCTTTCCATAAACTTCATCACCACCACTAACAAGTTTATAATCTTTTCTTAATTATTATTGTTACACACCCATGTGTATGTATGTATGTATGTGTATATATATATGTGTGTGTAGTATGTGTGTGTGTGTGCGTGTGTGTGTGTTTGTGTATACACATACATACCAAACACATAAACACACAGAGACACATCCTAGTCTGTCTGGCTTTTAAATTGACCCTCCTTTCTATGTTATTCTACAGGCTTTAGTTATAGTGGTTGTGTTGTAGATAGTCAAATGCAAAGAACTAGTGTTTATATTATCCTACTGTGTTCAAACTAGAAATATAACTTACTTGTATACATATATCTGTGGCCTATTCTAAATGTTTTATAAGCAATGAGTTTTTCCTATATTAAACTAGTGTATATATTCTTACATTTGATATGATTTTCAATCAAATAAATGTATTTATATTTTAAAGTGATTGTTTCAGTGAGAATTTAAATGTATCACTTCATAGCATAATGTTATTTTCATTATTATCAACAAATAAATTGTTGGTAATATATCATTTCAGCACTAAATTTGAAATATTTATGACACTATATACACAAATGTAAGAGTACTTACAGGATCATCACTGTATATATATATATATATATATATATATATATATATATATATATGATATGTTTGATCATGTATGATGGTTCCTCTGTATCCTGTTTTTTCCTCTCTCTCTCTGTCTCTCTCTTTTTTACTCACACACAAGCAAACATGTATACATATACAAAGCCACACACACATTTTAAAAGTTATCTTATACTACCTACATGCAAAGGACATCAGTATGATTAAATATATATAGTTCTCTTCCTTTCTCTGCTAATTAGACTTAATATTTTGAACTTACAGATATCCACAAGGGAAAACATTAATTTTCGTTAATGCTGCTGAGGGTCTGTCTATAACAGAGTCAACTAGCCTGGACCCTTGGGACTCTGAGAGACTGAAACACCAACCAAAGAATATGCATGGGTTGGACCTCGGCAACCCTGCACATATGTAGCAGATGTGCAGCTTGGTCTTCAAGTGGGCCCCTAACAATTGGAACAGAGGCTATCTCAAAAGCTCTTACCTGTAAGTGGGATAAGTTCTTCTAAGTGGGCTGCCTTGTCTGGACTCAGTGGAAGAGAATGTGCCTAGTTTCAAAGAGGCTTGATATGCCAGGGTTAGGGGATATCTAGGGGTCCCTACCCACTGAGAGGAGAGGGGAAGGAGTGTGGAGGAAGGATTTTGAGGGGTAGTAATAAGAAGGAGCCAGTGACAAGAATGTAAAGTGAATAAGTAAAAAAGGAAAATGCCCAAATGGAAAAAAGAAAAGAAAAGAAACCACAGGACTCAACATATTAGAGGGCCCTATTTTCATTCCTAACACCCACATAGTGGTTCATGACTATTTGAAACCTAGTCCCCTGAGATATGACACCCTCTACTAGACTCCTAGAACATTTCACCCACATGATATATTGACATACATGTAGAGAAAACGCATACACAAATAAAAAAAAAACCATAAAAGAATTGTGTGACAAGACCAGTTTCAAAAATTTACAATTACAATTCATGTAAAAGAGATAACTACAATACAAAGTTACATACTTTGCGTGGAAGCAACTCTTCCTTTAAGGTATTTCATTTCAAGAGAAAGAAACCAGTATTCAAAGCAGAGAATACTTTCACAGACTGCACTACAGAGATGCAGTGAGCTTTTAAGCCAGCAGCAATTTTAGAGCTTGATGCCTAAGCTTTGTTCAAAAGCATGCAGCAGAATCAGGCTGAGCAGATGGAATCCCATCTGCATGGTGTCTATGTCTGTGCAGTTATGTTGTATAATGTGCCGAGGCATAAAAATCTATAAATAGATATGTAATTTAGTAGCCTTTTCACGTATTATAATCATTAGAAAAATCTTTAAAAAAAATAAAATAAAACTCAGCTAATTCACAAAATAGAATTTCTGGATGGTATTTCTTGACCGCACTATTTTGTGTTTACAATATAATGTGCTCTAGTCTGTGAATATAGGAATTTAAAAGTAGGTGATCAAAATAAGACCAGATATTTTACAATATGTAGGGTCTTGGAAGGAAGATATCATTTGAGATGTAAATTAGTAGAATGATTAATAAGAAAATTTAAAAAATATGTAGGGTGACAAAGTTTAAAATGTTTTCTACCTGATGGTAAATATCTATCACAGAGCCATATTTTATCAACTTATAAAAATGATTCTGAGTATTAGTTTCAAGAGAAAAAAATCAAAGCATTTTTCATTAAATGAATTTTAAAAACTATTTTCCCCTATGTGAAGAATTTATTTTTAAACGGTTATAACTGTTAAAAATTCCAATACTTAGAAATGTTTTTTCATATATATATGTATATATACACACACACATACACACACACAAACACACACACATACATACCACACATACACACACACACATACACACACACAAACACACACACACACAAACACACACACATACATACCACACATACACACACATGCATACACACACACATACACACACACACCACACACACACACACACACACAAACACACACACATACATACCACACATACACACACATGCATACACACACACATACACACACACACCACACACATACACACACATACACACCCACTTCACATAAGGAGCTTCCTTATTAATTTTATTTTCTCCTACAGAAAATAAAAGAAAAATGACTTGAGTCATTGGAGACATTATAAGACAATTAACAATACAGAAAACATCTCATAGCCACTTAATCGTTAAGCTGGCATTTCTCAAATGCTAAGCATCTGCATCAAATTGTGTAATTTTGAACAATTAATCTCTTTGGCTTGGATTTTTAATTATAATAACATGATGTTTTTAAGAACTAGTAATAAGTGCTGAGATAAAGATAACAAAGAGGTCTATTGACACACCGTAAGTGGTAAGCACATATTAGATGGGATTAAATAGATAAGAGTTATCAGTGACAGAGATAACAGCTATTATCAACATAAATGCTTCACTAGGATAAGACTACATAAAAATTTATTGTACTGCCCTCTAAAAAATGAAGTGATCTGCCAAGATTACTTGCTAAGTAACAGTAACTTCTTTATATGTATGACAACCTAGGTATACCTGAGCTCAATCTTCATAACACAAAATAGAATCATGAGAAGTATCTCACAATTGCCTGGTCAAAGAGAAGCAGAGCATTAAAATGACTGTCAAGGTCATCCTGAGTTAAATATCTCATTCCCTTCGTTTCCTAAAGTCTGAAACTCAAAATTATAAATGAAACATCCTACTAATAAAGAAGGGCATTCACAATTTTTATGTCACCAAAAACAAAGTAATTATAGAGAAAGCAGAAGTATATTGTGTTAAATATTGCACTGAATGAAGAAAAAACCTATATAATCTCAGCTTTCGTATTCCATAAGAATTCATTACAAAATAGAATTCCTACAAATTTCACTAGCATTTTTGTTTGGAGCTTTATTACAGATAAATATTGATCCACTGAGCATGTGATTGAACATAATACTAACCTTCCAAGAAGGCTGGACTTGTCCTTTAATCAATATAGTTGATACGTCTTGTAAACATGTATACATTGTAAGTTATCAGGTTACCATAAACTTGGGTTCCATTCAAGGTAACACAGATGATATAGCATCCCCCAAAACTTGGAAACAACAAAGACTATAGAAATCCAAGACAAAGACAAAGAAAGTTCTACATTATACAACACCTACATTTAAACATTACAACTATAAAAATTATATTAAAATTCAACTAAATCAAACTTCCATAAACTGTTATTAATGTCAAACTTTTTATATATTAAAACCTATTCATTCCCTTCTCTTTTATTTTGTAAATACCCTTCTTTAATACACTGTAGTTTTCACTTACAATATAATAGTTCTTGTCATTAAAAAAAAAAGTGTGTGTATGGGTATTTTTCCTGAGTGTCTGTGTACTTTATGTATACATGTGCCCATGAAGGCCAGATAACAATGTTCTATCCCCTGTAACAGGATTTAAAACAGTTGTGATCTACCATGTGGGTGGTAGGAAGTGAACACCAGTCCTCTCTAAAAGCAGACAGTTTTCTTACCTACTCAGTCATCTCTGCACCCTTTCCCTTTTCTTAATTTAAGGACTATGCAAATGTCTTCTTTTCCCATGCAGGAAGTTGTATTGATGCTTTTTTTCTTTTTAAAAAATCAAAATCTATTATTTCATTTATCTATATAGTTTATTTATACACTCTACATATAAACTAGCATAGGTAAATGCTTTTAAAATACGTTGTTTGTGGTGAGATTACATGTCATATCTGTACTTGGTTACTTGGGAATTCTAATTTTGATCCTTACAATTATACATTCCTTTAGAATATGTGGATATCTGTCTAAAAATGTTCTTCCTATCTTTTGTACATAAAGTTTCCTTAAAAACTCTTCTTATGCATATGGGGGCACTGTAAAGTTCTGTGATCAGAGACATTTTATTTTTAATGTCGGCATTTACTCTTTACTCACATTTGTATAGTACTGGATTAAGTGAAAACTGTCACACATACAGACACTGCTCTCTGGCTGCTATTTTATGTTGTATGTAAATCTTTGCCTGTTTGGGGAACAACTTACAAGGTCTTACTAACCATTATCCGTAGCCAGTATGAGAACTTCTTGTTCATATGTTTGTTTTGTTTTGTTTTGTTTTATTTTTGTTTGTTTGGGTTTCTTAAATTTAGTTTTCACTTTAAAATATATTTTATAAATGTGAGAAATAGTATATCAAGTTATCTATATAACTCAGCCAGTTCTACTTTCAGAAATTTGAGGATGATTGACAGCTGTATGTTATGAAATATGAAAACCAGAAATCTTTCTGTTTTTAATGTTAAAATATCATTAGACCTGTATAAACATGATGACTTAGATTTTTAACATCTTCAAACTTTACTGCATATATTAGCAGGAAAAATGTTCTGGAATACCTGTCTTAGTTCAAGAGTCTCTTTGTTGCTGTTTCTGAATTGGGCTATTGTAACAAGAATGGTCCTCTTACTGCTATCACCTTTCCCAGATTAAAGCAAAAAACAAAACAAACCAACTAACAACAACCAAAAAAGTGGAATATGAAATCCTCACTATGGCTGTATGCATTTTTTTTAATTTAATTTTTGACAAATTAGTATATATGTTTGTTTGTACATTACACCATCTTTCTTAAAGACAGAGAATATTTTTAAGCTAACATAATTTTAAAAGCTGATAGGAAATCATGTTCAGAGTATTCTCATCAATTGAAATCATAACTAATTTTTATATTATAAATTGACATTATAATTCCATGGCCATATCATTGCCACTGGTATTGTTAATCCTTTACCATAAATAGTTATACAGTTGCACGGAAAAATAAATAGAAGCTCGGGACATGTGTGTAGATTATAAAAATTGCCATAGATGGTGTAACCAGGCAATAGTGAATACCAAAGAATATTTTTTTTCCAGTGCCCTGTAAGACTCTCCATTTTAAGACTTGGGACTTATGGAATACACAGAATGTTAGAAGAATATAATTTTCTAGCAGTCATAATAGTGATAAAACTGTGCATGTGTTAATAAAATAAACATTCAAGTGTGAGTACACACAGGCTTTAGAAAAATCTGAGTTGAAGCTGGTAGTGACACAGACTCGAAGAGGGGGGTATGTCAGTGGTTAAAATGTCTAAAGATAAGGCAAAAAGTAAAGTACATGGAAGCAAAGTCCAGTAAGTACATCCTTCAGGGAGAAATGACTGTACTATCCACTTTTACATAGTCAATTTTGAAGATGATATGAATATTTAATGTTTCATTTATTTGAGATATATCACAACAGAATAATGTAAGCATAGTACAAAGATGGTTTGCCGTTATTGAATAGGTATGCAAATCTAGTTTTATATATGTAGTTGCTTGCCCCAGGTAGCTACATAATTACATATACATTTCCATGATAAACAAATAAATAATTAGTGATATTTGCTTCATTTGACATACTTATTCAAGGATTTTTTTATTCACAAATATTTCTATGCATAAATTGTTCCAGTAAGCAGTAATAATATTTTCTTCTAAGATAATTGCAACCTATCTTTATCTTTTTACTGGAAATGAAAACAGGCAAAAACATTCAATAGAAAGCCTTTTAGCCAATAAAAGAAAGATAAAAAACATGAATTTCACAGATATGAAGAGTGAGTTTCCGAAAAGAATTTTATGTTCAGGATATCAATAGTCAAAATATATTAAGTTTATTTCTCCCTTCAGCACCCTGTGACTATAATTTTGTTCTTCTGATCATCATCAGGCATGTAACCATTGAATGGTGTAAGTCAGTCTGATAATAAGTCTTCCAACTGAGTTTGTACTTTTCACAGTTGCTCTACAGTAATACCTATTGCTCCTACCACTGAGTGCAGTCTGCAATTCAGTGATTAACATTTCCTTTCTAATTTCAGATGTCTATCACAGATGCCAAGAGGCCATTATGTATCAAGTCAGAGGGTGTATAACAAGGCTAGTCCAAAATAGATCTTTGTCTGAAGTCCTGTCCTCAGTTTTGAGTGGTGCTTCCACTAGAACACAGAGGACTTTCATTGTTTCAGTTATTGAGGCTTTTTTTGGGACACATTCTCCAACAAGGAACTCTAACTTATATTGGGACATGTTTTAACCCCCCTTTCATCTATACTTCTAAGTTATTTTAAAATGTCAAATATGTTTTGCTGTTAGAGGAACTTAAATGATTCATGAAGAGTTGATTATGGGTATACAAAATCACTGTGTGTGTGTGTATGTGTGTGTGTGTGTGTGTGCATATGCGTAAGTATATGTATACCCTAACACCTTAATGGTCAGAAATTTTTGCCTTTACTCTAAAACAGCCCTGTTCTTTTGCAAATGTTATCATATTCTCATAGCTCAGTTAAGTATTTCTACTTATATGTGATTTGGAAACAATTAAATAGGTGAATAAATAATTACCCCTAAATAATTTTATGTTTTTATTTTTTGTATTGATTCTTTGTGAATCTCACAGCATGCATCCCAATCCCACTCATGTCCCTTTCCCTTTGAATCTACCTGTGGATTGCTGTCTATAAACTGGTGAAGGCAGACACAAGATAAAATGAGAGCCTGTGATTGGGCAGTATAAAAGGTAGGTGGGCTGAGAATTTTAGAGCCAAGTACAGAAAGTACAGAAGGAGAGGAGGAGATAAGATGGAAACTATAGGAGAGGGAGAGGAGCCAGAACCACACAGTCCTGGGAGCCATAAGTACTGAGGATTTCTTAGATAGATGATTAAATAATAAGTAGGGTGCATTTACCCCATCTAAGGGTATAGCTTGTGTTTATATCAATTGAGTTTTGAGTTCATTGTGTGGCAATTTGGGGGATTGAGAATTTACTAATACAAAACTGACTGATAAATTACAAGCCTCTAAAATTTTGACTTTACTGGGTTATGGGGATTTGTGACTGCTAACCCAGGCAGAAGGATGGGAATGTGAGCAGATTCTGAGCAAGAGAATCGTGAGATGGGCGGATACTACAGTGAGGCAAGAATGGGGGCGACAAGACTCCCAGGGCCAGAGAGTAGCCAGCAATAGCATGGGGTGGTGCCTTTCATAATATTTCACAGAACATCTACCCTTTGCCCATTAGACATCCCCCCAAAAAATTAAAAATAAAATAAACATTAAACAAAATTATGCCATGGAACCTGCAGTGTGTCACAGTGTGACACAGCATAGCCTTTTGTTCACACATCTTTACTAGTCATTGGTCCGGTTAGAGACCTGTGTTTCTGCTACACTATCAATACTCGACCTTTACCAGGCCTTCTCTCAGATATCCTGTCGTTGCCCTGTGTCATGGATAGCATGCAGCATAGAGTCTGCAGGACTAGGCCCTTCCAAATGCTCCAACATTCATAGATAAGGTAGATATTAGATCTGTGCCTGTGTAATAGTTGTGTTGGTCAGCCTGCCACCTTTCCCACACCCACACCAACAGGGTGAGCACTCTAGCACTGCATCTACTACCTCACTTAATACAGCAGCCAGCAAGGGTCAATGCCAACTTTCCTGCTTTCACACCCTCAGGGCTGGCTCACCTCGATCCACTGCACCAAATCTAGCTCTACTGTGCTGCCCAGTCAAGGTAAAGGACTGGCTTTCCAGTATGCTGTTGCCAGTGAGGGGCTTGGCCAACTCTCCCACTCTTATATCTTCAGGACAGACACACCCATGATTTTGCCATCGCCATCAGGGCCAGCTCTACTGTGCTGCCCAAGTGAGGCACAAGGCCCAAACTCCAGAGTGCTTCAGCTGTTGAGGGACAGGTTCAGCTCTTCAGCTCTCATGCTCTCATAAAAAGTAAACAGAGCATGGAGGGAGTAGAACAGCTTTCCTGCTTGCTACAGGTCTGAGGAGCAAGAGGAATGAGGGGATGAGATAAATATTTTTATCTTAAAGTTTATTACTGTTTCTTTTCCATTGTTTCAATAGTCAAAATCCTTATTATGTTAGAGCCTTTAATACTTGGGAAGTATGCAATTGTTACCTGTGTTTCTCCTCAGAATCTCTTTCTCCTAATGATCTTAGATGTTTGTTGAATACATTGAATTTCATTGTTATTTGGATCAATTTCTTTGTTATAAGTATACATCAAAAATATTTCACACACTCTAATAACTTCATGAAATATTGCCAGTTTCTTTGTCACTAATCTAGTCCAGTGTCTAAATAATATACTTACTGAAATCTCAAGATGAGGGCATATGATGTCTTATTCTTTCTTCATGGCTTTGTTTACTTTATATAGGTTTTATTACTGTTAGTGTCTAGCTCTACTCTACTATGGTCATATAGATTACATGATGCTAAGTCAACTTTCCTATCCTTGTTAATATTTTCTTTTTACATTAAGTTCAGATTAATTTTTGAGAAAGTTTCATTAGTTATTGTGAAGAGACCTCATGGCTACTCAAATATGGACAGCTTTAAGTGGAATTAGTGGACTATCAAAAAGTGTGCATTAAGTTGAGAGATGGGATATATTCAAGACTATCTTATAGAGTAGTTGAAATGAGAAAGTGGGAAGTAGATGCAATTATATTTATCTGGCATACCTGAATAAGATATTCATAATAAAATTAAAAATTAAAACAAAAAACAACATTCTGTAGATATCTGTTAGATCCATTGATTTACGGTCTCATTGCATCTCTCTTATTTTGTTAGGTTTTTATCAGCATGAACAGTCTTTGACAGTGAAATATGGAAATGACCCACAGTCACACTGTGGGTTAATCTGTGATTTTACATCTACTGGTATTTCTCTTCTGAAATTGGATGAATATGTGTTTGATGTGTAACTTCAGGATTATAATGCACTCTTGCTAATTTGTTCCTCTAATGAGTATAAGCAACCTTAATTTATCTCTTTTGACCATTTTTTTGGTTTGAAGTCTATTTCAACAGATATTTACACATCTACACCTGCTAGTTTCCTAGCTCTGTGTGCTTGGAATATATTTCAAATCTTTTATGCCAAGATAGTGTCCATCATTAATGTAAATGTGTGTAACTTGTAGATGGCAAAAGATGGATCGTTTCTTTTAAATCAATCTGCTTCTCTGTACCTTTTTGTAAGAGAACTAAAATCAATAATATTCACAGTTATTATTGAAAGGAGTGTCTGAATTCCTGTCATTTTGTAGATTGTGTGGTTTAGATATGTCTTTATCAACTGAGCTGGAATAATTTTTTTATTTCTTGTGGTCTGTTGTACATGTTTATCATTATCTTCACACTGAACAATTCCTTCTAGTATCCTTTGTAGAGCTAGTTCAGTAGTCATGGATCCTTTAATCATGTTTCATTATGAAAATGTTGTATTGTAGCAGAAGATGGCCTTGTTGGACATCAATGGGAGGAGAGGCCCTTGGTCATGGGAAGACTCAATGCCCTAGTGTAAGGGAATGCCAGGGCAGGGAGGCAGGAGTGGGTGAGTGGGTGGGGAGCACCCTAATAGAAGCAGAGGGAGGGAGGATGGGATAGGGAGTTTCCAGAGGGGAAACTGGGAAAGGGGATAATGTTTGAAATGCAAATAAATAAAATATCCAATAAAAAAGTTTAATAATTAGTTTCATGAATACAAAGTCTAAATCAACAATGTTGGATAGTCCAGAATTTGATCAAAATCTTTTCTGGTCCTTTTGGATTAAAAATTTCTGTGTAATAATCCATGGGTCTTTAAATAGGTCATCTTTGGTAAGTGATTTGAATTGTCTTTCTTGATTTCTAGTCCTTTATTTTGTGCTTTTAAAAGTATAATATATAATGAGGGTTTTCTTTCTTATTCCTGCTATTTATTGTTCCATAGGTTTCTTACACTTGGGAAAGTATCTTTTGCAGTACTTTTGAATTTTTTTCCCTATGATTTTATGTAAAATACTTTTAACCATTCAATTAAACCATTTGACCTAAACATAATGGTAGTGTACAGACTAGAAATCACCAGTCATATAACTCACTCTCTCTCTGTCTCTCTCTATATATACACTCTCTCTCTCTCTCTCTCTCTCTCTATATATATATATATATATATATATATAGTGTGTGTGTGTGAGTGTGTATATAGATAGTTATAGATATAGATATATAGATATAGATATCAAGAACTCAAGAAACTAGACATTAACAAACCAAGTAATCCAATTAAAAAAATAGGGCTCAGATATAAACAGAGAGTGCTCAGCAAACAAAGATCAAATGAATGAAAAACAAAGAAATGCTCAGGATACTTAGCCACCAGGAGCATTCAAGTCAGAGTACTTTGCTTTCCTACACCCACCAATGGCTAACTAGGATCAGTAATACAAGTTACAGTTCATGCTGCTGATGATAGGGAGAAAGGTGAACACTCCTTCTTAGCTGGTATATAGGCACTATGGAAACCGATATGATAGCTCTTCATAAAATTGGGAATCAATCTACCTCAAGATCCATATCTATCACACATGGACATATACCTCCAAAATGGTCCATTTTAACACAAGAACACTGGTTCAACTAAGCTCCTAGACGCTTTATTTATAAAAACAAAAAACTATAAACAGCCTAGATGTTGCTCAACTGAATGATGAATGAAGAAAACAAAAACGTGGTACATTTACACAATGGAATATTACTTAGCTTTTACAAAGAAAACAACATCATGAAATGGGGAGGCGAATGGTTAGAACTACAAAAAATCATTTTGAGTTAACCTAGACTCAGAAAGACAAACATGGATACACTCACTTATAAATGGATATTAGCTGTTAAGTAAAGGATAATTGTGTCACAATATACAGACTCAGAGAAGCTAAGTAACAAGGAAAGCTCTAGTGGGGAATGCCTTGATCTATCTGGGAAGGGAAAAAGTGAGTGAACTGGGGACTGATGGAGATGTGTAAACGAATTATGAAATTTAGGTAGCCCATATAAATGGCGCCAATCCAGGTACTTTATTTGCAAGTTGTAAACCCAGATTAGGCAGCTTTTGGAGGTATTGTAACTTTTATCCCAACCATAGGTCCCTTGTTACTTGCTGTTTCTCCTGGCCATGTGTTCATGGTCCATCACCTTTCATGGCTGCTTCCTCCTCTCACTGTGTTCTTTCTTCCCTCCTGTCTTGCTACCTGTGACTCCTTGTCAGGTAACTGAAAACTCTCCTACCTCTATTGCCCAAGCACAAGTTTTAGCCTTTAGAACAATTAACTTGAGGAACAGGGTTATCAGAATGAAAGCTTGTGGGAAATTCATTTGGGGGATGCAACCAGATCTTGGGGTACAGTATTTAGCATTAAAATATAGTAGCACCAAAGTAACCATCTATAAGGACAGGAACAGGAGGGATCAGGTCAGGAGACAATTTGGAGGGAAAGAGTACAATGAGAATATTGGTGGCATTTTCCTGGTGGAAAACTAGTGCAGTACAACCTCTCTGGAGTTTACATGGTTGACTCTAGTAAAGACTCATTTTGCTGGGAGTAAACAACCAGAACCAGGCATAGTCTGTATCCAAGCAAGACTCCCGGTATTAGGACTGTAACACCAAACCAGTAACAAAACCTTAGATGTACAATCTATCCTGCATGCAAAATGGTGCATTTCGGGCAATGGTGGTACAGAACTTCTGGGATTGACCAACCAGTGACTGATTTAACTAGAGGCCCACACCATGAGAGATGATAGGGAGCCCATGGCTAATACTACCAAAATGGCACAAAACCAAAGGCTGGGTAATCCATTGTCATCACCAGATAGAGCCAAATATGACAGGCCAAAAAAGAAGAAGAAGAAGAAGAAGAAGAAGAAGAAGAAGAAGAAGAAGAA
>JADRCH010000157.1:2856166-2993422 GCA_019843965.1 Rhynchomys soricoides | reverse complement strand
AAGAAGAAGAAGAAGAAGAAGAAGAAGAAGAAGAAGAAGAAGAAGAAGAAGAAGAAGAAGAAGAAGAAGAAGGAAGAAGAAGAAGGAGGAAGAGGAGGAGGAGGAGGAGGAGGAGGAGAAGGAGAAGGGGAAGGGGAAGAGGAAGAGGAAGAGGAAGAAGAAGAAGAAGAAAAGAAGAAGCCAATGAAATGATTCTTAATGATATTCTGCTATACTCATAAAAATATGCTTAACCCAATTGTCCTCAGAGAAGGTTCATCCTACAACTGATGGGAGCAGATGCAGAGACCCACAGCCAAATATTAGATGGAGGACACCTTAAAAATACAGCCCCCAGAAACAAGTAAGCAGGGTTTATAGGGCCTCACAGAGACTGAAGCGATAATCATGGAGCCTAAATGGGTCTGAGATCGGTATTCTACTTATGGTAGTTTAGCTTGGTGCACTTATGGAAATCTAATAGTGGGAGATCATGCACATGAGCGCATGAGAGGCAAGAAAAAGAGAGAGAAAGAGAGAGAGAAGAGAGAGAGAGAAGAGAGAGAGAGAGAGAGAGAGAGAGAGAGAGAGAGAGAGAGAGATTGTTTGATTGATTTTGTCTGTTCCTGGGATATCTTTCCTCCTACTGGGTTGCCTGTTCAGCTTTGATGAGAGTTTGTGCCTAGAGCCTTAATGTATCTTGTTATGTCAAGTTTGGTTCCTATCTCTATGGGAGTCCTCCTCTTTCATGTTGTGTATGAAAAAAGCAGAATTCAATTGATGGTTACTGAGATAGGGAGAATTGGGTTCCTCCAACCAAATGACTGCTAGGTTAATCATTTCCAAATGGATATATATATATATATATATATATATATATATATATATATAACCACATATATGTGTGTGTGTGTGTGTGTGTATGAACTACATTAAATAGATACAGACAGTTATATACACACATATATTCATATGCATATGTTTAACAAACAATTATAATTAAAGAAGAGGTCAGAGATTAAACAGGGTGTGGAACAGGCACTGCAAAATTTGAGGACTGGGCAGAAATCTTGAAAATACAGTACCAGTGAGTGAAATTCTTAAAAAAGAAAATACAAGTACAAAGTAAAGTTTAGTAGGATGTACAGTGCTTGGTGTAGTGTAGTAAAATCATGAAATGTCAGATAGTGAATGGCTCTGGAAAAATAGTATACTAAACAAAGTAATTCAGGTTAGAAAGACAAAACCCTCCAAGTAGAAGTGTAAACACATACCAGCTATGAAATAGTACCATGTAAAGGGAAAAAGAGGGTTTGTGGGGTGAAATAGGGTTATAGTGACGTGCAAACTGAGATGATGTCATAGTAATGAGTGAGAAGATTCCAGGAGTCTTACTGAAGGAAACATCAAAATGAAACCTATGCCCATGTGTGATGATTGCTTTCCTAAATACAGGATTTAAAAATGAAAGAACATAATTAAACTGCCGAAAGTATAAATAAATGAAAACAATAGGCTGTAGCATAGAAATGTTACCTTACCTCCTAATATGGTTTTCTGTAAGTGATCATCAAATTTGTTCTTTGTTTTCTGCCAAAATGCTGTGCACTTTCCTGCCCTTTCCCAGTTTTCTGTTTAGTTCTTGGAAGTGATTCTGCTCATTGTCTACCATTTCTCACCTCTGTCAAGGTTAGTTTAAGCATGCCTTCTTTGATCTTTGAAAAGCAAAATTAGAATTAGGGATTTATATAATAGAGTTCATTCTTGGCTATTCCCAAAACACATGTATACTAACTGCCAACTTAATCTGTCACAATTTTTAGCAATTTTTAACAGCTGGGATTTAGCTGAATATTTTCTGGTATCCTATATAATATGGAGAGGTTTTAGTGTATTCCTCAAAGTTAAGAATCATTATAAAGTTTAGAGTCATTATATTGTTTATGTGCTTAAGGATGACTAGCTGAGATTCAAAAACATGATAGAGAGGTCAATCCTGAAGAAGGAATCTCCTTATCTCAGCAGTTATTAATTGCTTTATAGTTCTTTATGTAGGAATGGGATTTCCTGAGATTTTTCTCATCTACCTTGTCATTTCTGCTTGTCTTTGTCGGTGTGTGGGAATTTTTTTAGATGATTGTGTTGATTAGATTAGTAGGTTCAGCTTCCCTGTGTGAGAATATATATCCAAATAAAATCGGTACTGCTAACTTTGTTGAGAAAACGTTTTTGTAAAATTCCAAATTTCTTTAATTTGTGGTTTTGGTTTTAATTAAACTTGTATCTTCTTTGTTACTGAACTCCCTGGAAATGCAATTTTAATCCTTACACATGTGCTAGCAGTTCTCCACAATGCCTCAGAAACTGAGGGACAACGTAGCTGGTCTTTGCTACTTGGTGGGTTTTCCTTTGCCCACCCTTTATGCCCCCTGCTTCCTGTTATGCCCCCTAACACTTGATAGGAGAGAAACAATAAAAGTGGAGAAAGAGGAATTAGGAAAATCCTTGAATGTACTTTCTTTTATTTTCATCTTCTTGAGCCAAAGCTACTAACAAACCACAACAAACCTCTGTCTCTTAGGGCCCTAGCATTTATGTACCCTCTGAAAACTTCCCAGAATTTCAAATGTCACACAATCACAGACATTATCTGTTGATCAGTTTGCAGTCAGATACTTCTGGTCTCTATTTGGATATCTTTGGAGTTTCTTCCCTCTCCCTGGTATTCTGTCCTTCCGTTGTTGACATACTGTTCTCACAAATTCTCATTTTCATTATTTTAGTGAGTTTCTTGGCCTATCTTGGAGCTATGTTTCCATTCAAGTATAAAACTTGTCTTAAATCTATGCACTCTGAAGTTTATACTATTCATTTTTCAAAATCTAATTTTCCCATGTATTTTTTGATAAAATATGGAAGATTCTAGCCTGATTGACACTTATATTGTAATATCAAACTCTTTAATCTACATTTATGTCAGTATCATCCAAATACGAAATATCTCCTGCAGGCTATTTTACGAATAATTTGGGTCCAGCTGGTAGTGCTGTTGTGGAAGCTTATTAAACCTGTGGGATGTCAGGCAAGTCTTTGAGGATTTATATAGCCTAGCTGCCCTGCTTATGGTCACATGCTCCACTTCCAGATCAGTCAAGATATGAACAATTTATATTTTGATTTTATTGAGAGTGGTAATGACATAGATAACCTGAATTTGGATTACTACAATAAACACAGATCCTTTAGTTACAAAAGAGAGCTTAGTGTAGAAGACAGAATATATTGTATCTAGCTCCTTCATAAACTTAATTGAAGAGGCAAGTTCTTTGTCTTTTGAGTCACTCACTATATTACTTCTATGCTATTACTCAATAACCTAGAAAATCTTTGGTGGTTTGTATTTGTTCTCCTATGTACCTATTTTATATAATTTATTTTGTTCCTTCCCAGTGTTAAATATTTTATATATATATATATATATATATATATATATTACACAAATGTGTTTAAGAAAACATTATTTGTTCTTATAACTGTATATAAGGATTGAGAACCATATATTAGTAATATATAATTTTGGAAAGTTGCAATAACAAGATAAATCAGGAATAATATTTGCTTATTGCAAACAAACTAGCCACAGATTTGTCCAGCCAATCTGTAAATCTAAGTACATGAAAACTACCCACACCTATCTGTGTGCAACAAATTTTTACATAAATTTTACATTTGGTTATACATATAACTTTCCAAAGAACATTACAATAAATAAACAGAAAAAATATTGTTGATGGCGATCTTTTACATTGCTGTTTCCTTGCCTTTATATTATGTTTGCTGGTATTGAAAATGATTATTTCACTTTATATCACCAGAAGAGTAAATAAAATAATAATATATGTCAGAAAATAATTTTTTAGACTGAAATTTGATTGAAATTAGGGAGTATAGGGCATATAAGATTCAACAGGAAAAGCAAAATAAATAGGATTTATGACTGACTTTTCTCTATAAAAAGAGATTGGTTTATTCCAAGTGTACAGAGTATTTTTCATATAAATGATACTGGTGTAAATAAGTAATGGTTTTCTATATAACTTATGCTTTGTATTGTAAATAGCCTGTATTTATAGTGATTATGTATCAAGAGAAATGGAACAGTACATGCACACTGGGTAATGTGAGCAATTTATTAGCTTGGGCGTGAATTCAATTTATCTGTCATATTGGTTTACCAGAGTATTCTCAGCTTATGCAAAGACTTTATTATTTTGGAGGAGAAGCAGCATAGCTATAGTCTTCAATATTTAAGAGCAGAATTAAAACCTTCTGTTCTGGTGATTTGTACACAGAGTAGAAACAAAAATCTTTCCTATATCAAGTATCTTATTTTTTATACCATAAAAGTCAAAGAAACAATGACATAAAAATAGATTAATATGAATTTTCCTATTAAATATTTTGATAAACTTGTGTTAGTAGGCTCACTTTTGTGCTTATCAATATGTAGTTTCCTCAAAAGGATACGATTTTCCTTTACTTTTATCTAGTATTTTCAGATCTATTCATTGTATTTTAAAAATTATATTAAAATATAATTTTTTTGTAAAAAGTGCTGTATAGAAAGGTACCACACAAGTATTTAAATCCCATACTCATTAAGTTAAAGTAACTCTTTGAGGAATGCTAATTTTTCTATTTCAATGATCATATGAAACTGATCATAAATCATTTAAAATATAATTATAAATATTATCATTTAATTACTGTCCTGAAAATTATTTATAAAGAAAATTATGTTAAAATAATCTCTTAAGGTCTATCAATAGTATGTGAGAGAATTGAATATGAGAAAAATATATTCAATATGATTAAAATAAGCTTTCAATTTAATTATAGATATTAATTGGAGATAATAAACCTGCATCTGCATTTCAAATATTGTCTAATAACTTTGCTTCTGGTTTCGCTGAGTAGCTCCTAACAAAACAAACTTCCTGAAGAATAAAGTTACAAGTATAGTGATTGAGGGCATATTTTAAACAACAAAAGAGGGAAAATATAGAAAGAAACCTGAAGACATTGACTTGTAGGAAACAAAGCACAAGAGATGAATATGTTTCTCATTTATTACTTTGAATTTAGTCTAAGGGAAGAGACAAGCAGGCAACAGCTAATTAAATCTACCCACTAATTGAGAGTATGAATAGCATACATGTGCAGAAGTTATGTTTAACATCTAGGACAGAGGAGACTTCATATGCACTCAACTCAGCTTCCTTTTTTATATATATTTTTTAATTGATTATTTTATTTATTTACATTTCAAATTTTATCCCCCTTTCCGGTTTTCCCTCCACAAACCACTGGTACTGGCTGGTTTTGTGTGTCAACTTGACACAAGCTGGAGTTAGCACAGAGAAAGAGACTTCAGGTGACCAAATGCCTCCATGAGATCCAGCTATAAGGCATTTTCTCACTTAATGATCAAGGGGGGAGTACCCATTGTGGGATTTGCCATCTCTGGGCTTGATAGTCTTGGGTTCTATAAGAGAGCAAGCTGAGCAAGCCAGTAAGAAACATCCCTTCATGGTCTGTGCATCAGCTCCTGCTTCTTGGCTTGTTAGAGTTCCAGTCTTGACTTCCTTTGGTGATGAACAGCAGTGTGAAAGTGTAAGTTGAATAAACCCTTTCCTCCACAACTTGTTTATTGGTCATGAAGTGTGTACAGGAATAGAAACCCTGATTAAGACAAATTGGTACCAGCTTAGTGGAGTATTCCTGTGACAACCTGACCATGTTTTGGGGAGGATTGTGGAAGGACTTTGGAATTTTGGGCTAGAAGAGCCATTCAGTGTAAACAACTCTATGGGATGTTGTGTAGGATCTTGGAAGATAATGTTCAGAACAATGCAGAAGATGGAGGCCTGGCTTGGGAAATTTCAGAGGGAAGATTAAAGATTCATATCAGAGCCATTGCTATTTTGATTGTGATGATTCTGTGGTTTTGGTTAGGTGGGGATGAACAATCAGCTGTGATTAACAGTATACCAGAACTACTTAAGTGAAAACTTTGTATTACTGGGACTATTGATGCTGGTTAGCTGGAGCTACAAAATTAGTGGTGACTAAGAAACCGGCAGCATTGAGGTGAAATCTTCTGGGAAGTGTTTTCTGAGAGCACAGAAGCTGTGTTCCAGAGATTGCCAAGGTTGTATCTTGTGCTGTGGCTGGAATTCTTAATGTGTAAAAGTCACCCAGGTGGTACTGGTTTTGAAGGCATGGTGGTGTCATGAAGAGCAGCTTAGGCTCAGCACTGTGAGAGGCTGTGGAAGGTCATTGGTGAAGGTGCAGCCTCAGCTGCAATTGATGGCTCAGGACTGATGGAGTCATGCAAAGAAGTTGAGATTTGGCACCATGGAGAGAGCCTATGAGAGGCTATTGGTTAAGCCTAGTTACAGCATAAGACAGCAGTGTTTTGGAGATACCAGTACCATGAGATGACCAGGAAGAACAGCAGCAGAAGTGGAGTACAGGCATCTGGAGCCTAGAACACAAGGTTTGTGCTACAAAGGGCAGAGCTGGAAAAGAGACCCAAGCCCATAGAGGATCGTAAGTGAATCCCAGACATTGGATGGTTGGAGTTTGATTTTGCTTTTTATTGTGACCGTGCCCTGATATTTTTCCCTCTTGGAGAAAGAAGGCATTTTAGTCAGGCCCAGAGTTCAGAGACTTAGAATTTTTAAAAGACTTAGAGTTTTAAAAGATGTTCGATAATTTAAAGGGATTGAACTTTTAATATGCAAGACTATGTGACTTTTAAAGTTATTTAAATCTTGGGGATGAATAAGAAAGTAAGGGTTAAGGCTTAATAGTGATATATTTGTGGGTCACATTGACAAGGAGTCAATTGTACTGGCTGGTTTTGTGTCAACTTGACACAAGCTGGAGTTAGCATAGAGAAAGAGCTTCAGGTGAACAAATGCCTCCATGAGATCCCTCATTTTCTCACTTAGTGATCAAGGGGGGAGTGCCCATTGTGGGTGGTGCCACCCCTGGGCTGGTAGTCTTGGGTACTATAAGAGAACAAGTTGAATGAGCTAGTAAGTAACATCCCTCCATGGCGTCTGCATCAGCTCCTGCTTCCTGACCTGCTTGAGTTCCAGTCCTGACTTCCTTTGGTGATGAACAGCAGTACAGAAGTGTAAGGTGAATAAACCCTTTCCTCCCCAACTTGCTTCTTGGTCATGATGTTTGTGTAGGAATAGAAACCCTGATTAACACACACCCTATCCCCCATGATCCCCACTTCTATGAGGAGGCTCTCCTACCCACCCACTCACTCCTGTCTCACATCTCTAGCATTACCCTACTTGGGGCATCAAGTCTCCACAGGATCAAGAGCTCTCCTTCCCTTGATGCCAGATAAGGCAGTCCTCTGCTATACAAGCAGCTAGAGCCATCAGTCCCTGAAAATATACTCTTTTGTTGGTGGTTTAGTCCCTGGGAGTTATGGGGAGTCTGGTAGGTTGATACTATGATTCTTCCTATGTGGTTGCAACCCCTTCAGTTTCTTCAGTCCTTCCCATAACTCCTGCATTGTGGTACCTGAGCTCAGTCTGATGGTTGGCTGAGAGCACCCTGTCTGTACTGGTCAGGCTCTGCCTCTCAGGGAACAGACATACCAGGCTCCTGTCAGCAAGCACTTCTTGGCATCAGCAATAGTGTCTGGGCTTGTTGTCTGTACTTGATATGGATGCCTAGTTTGGGCAGTATCTTGGTGGCCTTTCCTTCAGTCTCTTCTCCACTCTTTGTCCATGAATTTCCTTTAAACAGAACAATTCTGAGTTAATATATTTGAGATGTGTGTATGGCCCTATCCTTCAACCAGGGTCTGTGCCTAACCTCTGGATATGGTCTCTATACATTGTCTTTTCCCTTTATTATATATTTCAGATAATCCCATGCACTTATGAAAACTCAATGATAACTTGGTCAGGGAAGAAATAGAGGAAGAAATTAAAGACTTTTTAGAATTTAATGAAAATGAAGGCACAACATATTCAAACTTATGGGACACAATGAAAGCAGTGCTAAGAGGAAAGCTCGTAGCTCTGAGAGCCTCAATTAGGAAATTTGAGAGAAAACACTAGCAACTTAACAGCATATCTGAAACCTCTTAAATAAAAAGAAGCAAATAAACCCAAGGGGAGTAAACAGCAGGAAATAATCAAACTCAGGGCTAAAATCAACCAAGTAGAAACAAAGAGAACTATTCAAAGAACCAACAAAACAAGGAGCTGGGTCTTTGAGAAAATCAATAAGATAGATAAACCCTTAGCCAGACTAAACAGAGAGCACAAAGATAGTATCCAAATTAACAAAATCAGAAATTAGAAGGGAGACATATCAACAGAACCTGAGAAAATTTTTAAAAAGCTATCAGATCCTACTATAAAAACTTATACTCAACAAAACTGGAAACTCTTGATGAAATAGGTGGTTTTCTAGACAGATACCAGATACCAAAGTTAAATTAGGATCAGATAAATCATCTAAACAGTCCCATAACCCCTAAAGAAATAGAAGCAATCATTAAAAGTCTCCCAACCAAAAAAGGCCCAGGACAAGATTGTTTCAGTGCAGAGATCTATCAGAACTTCAAAGAAGACCTAATAAAAATACTCTTCAAACTATACCACAAAATAGAAACAGAAGAAACAGTATATAATTTGTTCTATTATGCCACAGTTAAGCTGATGCCTAAACCACACAAAGACCCAATCAAGAAAGAGACGTTCAGACCAATTTCCCTTATGATTATTGATGCAAAAATACTTTCAAAAGGAAGCAGGTATGGTTCAATATAGGGAAATCCTTTAACATAATCCGCTATATAAATAAAATCAAATAAAACCACATGATCATCTCAACTCAGCTTTCTTAAAGCCACTGGAGAGTCTCTAAAGTGATCTCCATATGCCATGGTGGGCTGCTTCTCAATGTTGTCATAATAGTTACTACTTTATTACTGTATGCTTGGGAATAACATTTTACATATCAACTGATATGCACAACTCACTGTCAGAATTGAAAACAGTCACATTGGGATATCTAACTAACATATTATTCCATATGTCTGTTTCTGGGACTATCTAAGGAATACTTTGAAGGGTTTGTTTGTTGGTTTGTTTGTTTTTTGTTTTGTTTTTGTTTTGGTTTTTTGACACTTGCTTGTCCTTATATATTTTTAGTTATGTTACAAAATGATGATGTGTCTGTGTAAGGTTCCAAACCTATTGCATTTTTGATTAATTTTTCCCCAAAATTTTAAGCACTCAATTTTACCTAAATTTCTGTTACATTTTATCCTATTGTCCTCTCTACTCTTCACCTTTAAAGTGTCCCCCTCACAGTTTATCCTTTCTTATTTTCCTGGTTTTTGCTCACACTTAATCCCATGGAGATACGTAACACTCAGAGGGCAAAGGCACCATGTTGCTGAGCCAAGCTGGGGCTGTGGTGGATCTGTGCCAGGGCTTGACCCTGGGGGTCAGCCTGAACCAGACCCTGATGAGACAGTTCTGGGTTGTTCTCCCCCTCCTACTGTCTGGAGGGCGAGAGGGTGGGGTCCTGGGCAGTGGTAGTATTAGGTCCCATTTTGGCCCGGATTTGGGTCTTGAGGACAAACCCTAGCTTGGCTTGAGTTCTGAGACCTGTCTCTGTCATTTCTGTATAGAGATGACTCAGCAAGACCTGGTTGGCCCTTCCTCTGCTCTGCTGTTGCTGATGTGGAACTTTGTTATTGGCCCTGTCAGTTACCTCTTACCCTTCCCTGCCTCCTACATCATCTCTCCCCATACCTAAGTGCCCACCCGCTTTACCCTCTCTATATAAGTGAGGGGTTGATACAAGTTGAGTTCCTGCTTCCACAATACTCCCTGACTGGTGTCTTTCTTTTGGGCCATTGACACTCGCCATCCTGCTCAGCCCCAGACAGACCTGGTTTCTCTCTTCTTGCCTGGACCTGCTGGCAAGCAGCTGATAGCCATGTGACATGATACACTGTCCTTTGAGCTAGTGATCAGAAGTAGTACTTACAGGTCATATGATACTTCTATTTCCATGTAACTCTATTTGTCAATTACTGAGACTCTGTTCTGCGTTCTCAGAATTCTATTAAAAAATTTATCATTTTTACTTATTCTCTGAACTGTTTTCTCTGTCTTCCTTTATCAGTTGTAATGTTTCTGATTTCCAATGATGTTATCTGATCCAATTTGAACTGGTCTTTGTATAGAAAGAGAGATATTCATCTAATTTCATTCTTTGTAGGTGTATTTATGGTTTTATCAGCACCACTGTTTGAAAATGCTGTTTTTCGTTGCTTTCTTCTTGTACTTTCGTAAACATTAGGTATCCAGAGGTGAGTGAGTTTAACTTTCAATCTTCTCTTATCTCTCCTGCTCTATCGGATAGCTTCTGCACTGGTACTATGCTGTCTTTATCATTATAGCTCTGTACAATAGCCTGATGTCAATACTTTGTTGTATTTAGATGTCTTACTCTGCTTAGGGTTGCTTAGGAAATAATAGAATTTTGGGTTTCAAAAGTAATTTTAGTATTGCTTTTTCTAGTTCTATAAGCTCTGTCACTAGAATTTTGAAGGAGATTGTACTTGATATGTAGATTATTGTAATTTGGCTGATTTCATAATATTTAAGCTCCCAACCAAAACCGTTGGAACTTTTCCATTCCCAAGTGATTTCTTCAATTACATATTTAGTTCTTACACTTTTCATTATAGAAGTAGTTTACTTCCTTGTTTAGATTTAGTCTTAGTTTTTTGTTTTGGTTTGGTTTTTTGTTTTTTGTTTTTTTAGTTTTTCTTCCTTTCTTCCTTCTTTTCTTTTTTTTTTTTTACTGAGGTCTTTATAAATGGGATAATTTTCTTGCCTCATACTTAAGAAGATAATTGTTTATGTGTTTCAAAGCTGTTGACTTTTTACTGATTTTAGTTCCTGGTATATTGGTGTTTATCCAATCCAGGAGATTTTTTGGAAGAATGCATGGGAGACATTTAAGTGTAGAAATATACTATCTGGCAATAGGGATATTTTCACTTCTTTCTTTCCAATTTTAGTTATTTTATCTTTTCTCTTGTTGATCCAGCTAAGACATCATTCACTGTCTTCAGTGAGTAGAGGTAGTATGAACTCTTCTCTTGTGCAAGAGTTAGAAGGAAATAGTGTAAGATTTCATTTTTTCTTTATATTGTTACTAAAGTTTTGATAAGTAATAATCTTTTTATTTTGAGGTATACTTCATCTACTTCAACTTTCCTCAGTATTTTTATCAAAAAAATATATTCAACATTGACAAAGGCCTTTTCTGAATCTACTTAGGCACCCATGTTGTTTCTATTTTTGATTCTATTTATTCTGTGTATTATATTTACCGATTCGAATCTGATGAAGCTATTTTGCACTCCTGAGAGGAAACTAAGTTAATTGTCATGCATTCTAAATGTGAGCACTTCTTTGGCCTATCAGTATTCTATTGAGATTTATGCATTTCTGAGCAAAAGAGAGATTGACCTGCAGTTTTCTTTATACTTATTTTTATATTGTTTTAGTATCTGAATTATACTGTATTTTTAGATGAAATTTGATAATATTAATCTCCTTCTTGTTTTGTGGAACATTTTGAGAAGTGTCAGTATTATATCTTCCTTAAAACTGGTAGATCTCAACTCAATATCCATCCAAGACATTGATTGTGAAGACACCTTTAGTTAATGCTTCGATTTTCTTGTTATCGGTCTATTTATGTTGTAAAATCATTTGAATTAAAATTTTATAGTTCTGGTATATTTAATGATATATCTATTTTTTCTGATTTTAAATTTACTAGAATATGCATTGTTTCTGTTTTGGGTTTTGTTTGTTTGGTTTCTTTTCCCAAAATATTCTGTGATGATTTCTGGGTTGTGTTAGACCAGTTGTTCTCAACATTCCTAGTGCTGTGACCCTTTAATAGAGTTGTTTATGTTGTCTTGACTCCCACACACAAAATAATTTTTGTTATTCCTTCATAACTATAATTTTGCTTTTATTTTGAATTGTAATGTACATATCAGATTTTATCTGATTAGTCTTAGATGAACCTTTTGACCACATTTGACCGGTCGTTTGACCACAAAGGTATTATGACCCATAAGTTTAGAAACACTGTGTTAGAGATTCTTGAAACCACTCTCCTTTTATTTTTAATTTTATTAATGTGGGGTTTTTCACTTTTTTTTGTTAGTTTAGCTAAGAATTATTCAACCACTTTAATATTTTCAAAGAAGCAACTCTGATTGATACTACAGTTTTTATTCTTTTATTATAATGTTGCCAACACATTTACCATACATGTATTATATCCACTACTTTTTTTTTTTTAATAGTTATTGCTTCTTGTTATCTTCCACTTGGGTTTGACTTTTTCTCGTTCTTTCTTAGCTTTGAGATACATCATCAGGGTATTTATTTTATCTCAGATTTTTCCAAAAAAAATGAGCATATGTATAACATATATACATAAATACTTTTAGGGTTATCATGACTATATCACAGAGCTATGGTATCTCATCCTCATATTTTATAGTCCTTTTTTCCTTATTTATTCTTTATATGTTTTCTCTCATAATGTTTTCTTGGTTATTTTATTTATTTACATTTCAAATGATATCCCCCTCCGCAGCCCCCCTCTCCTCTTCTCCCTCCTCCCGGCCTCTATGAGGATGCTCTCCCAATCACCCACCAACTCCTGCCACAGTGGCCTAATGTTCCCCTATCCTGGGTCATCAAGTCTCTACAGGACAAAGGGACTCCCCTCTCAGCGATACCTGGCAATTCTCTGCCACATATCCAGATGGAGCCATGGGTGTCCCCCTCCCCCATGTACACTTTAGTTGGTGGTTTCATCCCTGGGAGCTTTGGGGGGGGGTTGGTTGGTTGGTTGATATTGTTGTTCTTCCTATGAGGTTGCAAACCCCTTCAGCTCCTACAGTCCTTGCTCTAGTGTAATGTGAGGGAGGGGTGCCCACATCAATCTAATGTTTGGCTGTGTATATCCATATCTGTATTAGTCCAGCATGTTTACAGAGCTGAATATTGTTTTCACTTAATTTCATGAATTTTTAAATATTCTTTTTCCAGTTTATTTACCAAGGCAATTTGGTTTCAATTGTGTATTGTTCAGTCTCAAGTATTTGCTGTATTTTCTGGGTTTCTGGGGTAAATCTTTCTATTGATTTCTGGTATTATTACAATATAGTCTAGAAGGAGTCAGAGACTAATTTTAATATTTTGTCATTTATGAAGGCTGATTTTATGGCCTAACATATGATCAACTTTAGAGAAGGCTTCATAAAATGGTAAGAAGAATGAGTATTCTATGTGTGTTGGAAAGAACATTCTAGACATGACTTGTGTATCCGGTTGACCAACTGTATAATACAGAACCTAGTTGAGCAACTGTATAATATAGCTCCAAGCTGTCTTTGTTGAGCTTTCATTGTAAGGGTTTATCCAAATATGAAGGTGTATGTAAGTTTCCAATTGTTATTGTGTCCAATTCTGGTGTTTGTTTTATCATTCTTGAGTATATAAGATTTATAATACTTATAGCCCCATTATTAACAATTCCTTTACCAATATATATACCCCATTTTCTAATGTATCTGTATGTGACTTGGTAGTTTCCCTTATAATTTTTAATATTATTTTATTTGAATTTTAATTGTGATATGTCACAGAGAAATTTTTTTCTGATAATGCTTATTTGAAAATTTGAATTTTTCCTGTGATTTTATGACCATTATTTTGTAGGTGAGGGAAATTACTGACAATATATTATACCAAAACTTGTTTCATCAATTTGATTTTATTTTTCTATCCAAAAAACTTGGTCTTTTGAATGTGCCCTAAATTTTTTGTTTAATGTATATTATACAATTATATCATATACAAATGTGTATGTATATATGTGTAGGTACATGTGCATATTATATGTATAGGAATAAGTATGGGTTTTGGTATGGATATCGGTATGAGTATAGGCATGGGAATAGGTATAGGTATGTATGTCTTGACATGTACCTTTAATGGAACAGTAGGATTCGGTTTGTCCCTAAGTCCCCATAGTCTCATGTTCTTATCAATTTGAGTAGTAGTAATATACACATATGTGTGTGTTTGTGGGGGGGGTTTGTGTGTGGAGAGAGACACACAGATATACAGACAGAGATAGATAGGAGACAGATTCATTCCACATGTTCTCTGAATCTAGAAAACCTTAACTAATGCAGAAACATAATAGTGTAGAAGCATCTGATTTAGTCAGGGTTTCAATTCCTGTACAAATATCATACCAAGAACCAAGTTGGGGAGGAAGGGATTTATTCAGCTTACATTTCTACATTGCTGTTCATCACCAAGGGATGTCAAGACTGGAACTCAAGCAGATCAGGAAGCAGGAGCTGATGCAGATGCTATGGAGGGATATAACTTACTGGCTTGCTTCCCCTGGCTTGCTCAGCTTTCTCTCTTATAGAACCCAAGACTACCAGCCCAAGGATGGTTCCACCCACAAGGGGCCCTCCCCCTTGATCACTAATTGAGAAAATGCTTTACAGCTGAATCTCATGGATGCATTTCTTCACCTGAAACTTCTTTCTCTGTTACAACTCTATCGAATGTCTTGTTGACACATAAAATCAGCCAGTAAACTTATCTGCTTTGACTTTGACATAATTTGTTAGAATTCCTTCAAGCAAAGGTCACTTTGTTTCCCCAACTATTGACCTGAATCAGTCTTTCTAAATGCAAGAATAACTGCTTTTGTCTGCTTATATTGAGACACATTTCAGTAGGCAGATGTTTTTCTGATGCTATCTGGACTCTTACTTCCATGAACAGTCTGAACTGCTCTACCCAATGTGAGGTGCATCCTCCTCCATATGGATGATAGGACCAGATGCAGAAACCGACAGTCAAACATTAGGCAAAACTTAAGGAACCCTATGATAAAGGAAGAGGAAGGAATATAGAAGCCAGGGGGATCAAGGACCCCAGGAGAACATGGTCCACAGAATCACATAAACTAGGCACATAGGGACTCACAGAGACCAGATCAACGATCATGGAGCCTATGTAGGTCTCAGGTAGGTCCTCTGCATATACGCATACATTTAGCTTGGGGTGACCTAACAGTGGAAGTGGGTGTGTCTTAATCTTTTGCCTGCTATTGATACTCTTTTGCTCCTTCAGTTTCTTTTTCCAGCTTTGAAATGAACAGGTTTATGTCTAGTCTTATGGTATCTCATTATGTTGTATTTGGTTGATATCACTGAGAACCCTGCTCTTTTCTGAAGGGAAATGGAGTCCCACTGTCTCTGAGAGATACGGATTTGGGGGACTAAGATGTATATAGAGAGGGGAGATTATGGTAATGATGTGCTGTATGAGAGTAGAGAAAATAAAAATAAAAAATGAATTCAGCAATAAAGAAAAAAATTTTCTAGATAAAAAATTACGTTGGCTGTTATTGTCTTTAGCAATGCTTGCATGCAACTTGCTTCTTAATATAAAGAAATATTCAATTGATATCTCTTTGTTTTGCTTATTGTATGGGTATCATGTATAAAATATATATTAATAATTTTTGCTTCAAAAAGTTCTCATTTTCTTTAAGCCAATTATTTGAGAGGAAAAGAATATAAAGCTATTGAAATTATAACAGCTACCTTAAATGAAAATTTAATATCTCAACATGGTAGTTTCATAAGAATTACACCAGAACATCATATGTTTGCATCATTGTGTCATATGGCACTATTAGGAGGTATAGACATGGAGGAGATGTGGCCTTGTTGGAAGAAGTGTTGCTGAGGGGGCAGCAATTGAGGTCTCAGATACTCAAGCGAGGCATTTCTTTCTGCTGCATGTAGATCTAAATGTGGAACCTTCAGCTTCTTCAGTATCATATCTGCATGGATGCTGCCATCCTTTCCATGATGGTGATAGTAGACTGAACATCTGGAACTGTAAGTCAGCACAAACAAATATTTTCCTTTATAAGAGTTACTGTAGTCACTTTGTTTTCTTCACAAGATTAGAAACCATAAGTAACTCACTCTATATTAATAAAATGTAAAGATGTAAAAATAAATTCATTACCGTGAGTTTCTATCATTATAGCACATTTGCATAATAAGTTTAAGGCAGGAAAGATGACTCAGCTGTTAAGTGCATTTGCTATTCTTCCTGAGGATCTTAGTTTAGTTCCAGTATATATGTCAGGAGGCTCACAGCCATCTGTAACTCAAGTTCCAGGAGATCCTATGCAACTGAGCTCCACAGGCTTCTGTACATATACACATAACCAGACACATAGATACACATAATTTAAGATGATAAAATAATTAATTTAAATAAAAATTTGAATGTTATTTGTATAATGACTGTATACATCTGGGGAACTCAGAACAATTTTTTGCTAATAACAACAAAACACACAGGAATTTTATCTGGTTTCTGTCTTCAGAGTGAGAGTCACTTTATGAATATCCTATTCAGTTTTCTAGGAACCAAGCATTTAACTGAGAAGTGCTCAGCTATGGAGACCTGACTTATACACAGATTTTTGAGCTATTTCCTTAGTACATAAAAACACAACAGAATCAATCTCTAAAAATGAAAATACATTTTCCTGAAATTTAATTGAGTGGTCTACCAGGCTTTGAAGATAATTGTGACTTACTCTCATAGATGGTTAATGTTATTCTTTAGGAAATCTTCATGTCAAAAGAAACCTGTTTTTTTCTCATAAGTGAACAAATCCTGAATATAGCCATTAGATATATTTTCAGTAATATTTTATTCCTCTTCAGTGCTGATTTTGATAAACTAGTCCTATAAGTACATTACAGAGTTTCAACTGGTAGCTTTGATATTTCTCAGAGTTCACCCATTGCCTCTATAGCTACTGGACTATAATTTCATTAAAACTTTATAGCCACTACAATCAAATTTACTGATAATGGTTTAAAATTTTGTTTCTTTTATAAAAGTGTTTTTTGGAACACTTATAATAGTAATCCATTAATACTATTAAAGTGTTTTTCCTGTCTTTATTTTCCAAGAGCACAATTGAAAGAGTTAAAAGTAAAAAAAGATATGAAAATATTTGAGGATCCTGACAGGACTTCATAATAAAGCATATCATCTATTGTCTGGTCTTTTATACTAATGAAATTAAATCATAGCAGGTAATTAGAAAATTGTCATTAATTTGACATAATCTTACAAGATTGGAGAAGGATATAATAGGATATAATATCTGGTGTCTGGTCATTTTTAAATAGAGAATTTCTAGAGCTACTATAATTAAGAAAATAAATGTGCACACCTTGTTGATCCTGATAAATGTTCATCTTAACTGGACAAAGTATCCATTACTTAGTGACAAAAAACAAGAACTTTTGATAAAATAATATTCATTGATTTTTTTTCTCCAAGGCGCTAATGAAATAATCAGAGCCCCTTTCAGTTTGAGATCTGGTAGTCTATTAGATTGGTAGGTAGGTTCACATGTACTGGAATCATCACATGTATAATGGGGCCTCATATACCCAACATTTAGATTTTGAAAGAATGAATTGAATATCCTATATAAGTAAAACAATCTTAATTTCATATAAATATGATAATGTACAACTGTATTCCTAACTGCTTAGTAATCCTAAGAGGTCTAATGTCCCATTTCTATGTCATCTCCTTAGTTCTATTTTCTTCCAATGCTTTCTTTCTACTTTACAATGTGTTTAAGTTAATTATAAGACATGTGATATATAAATACCTTCCAAATATTTTGCTGATTTTCTTTTAAAAACAAATTCTCAAGAAACCATGACATTGCATATATATTTGCACTGACCCATACCAAATGTTAGGTGAAGGTTGGGCATTCTTGTGGAAGAAGAGTTGGGAGTATTGAAAAAGCCAGAGTAGTCAAGGATACAAAAAGAATACCCACAGAAGCAAATAACCTGGGCTCATAGGGGATAACAGAGACTGAACTCAAAAGGAGGGAGCCTGCATGAGACTGACCTAGGTCTTCTGCATATATTTTCCTATTGTCCTCTTGTGGGGGATCCCCAATATGGGGAAACAAGCTGTGTTTGACTCTGATGCCTGTTTTGGGTACCTTTTTCTCCTACTCATTTGCCTCATCCAGCCTTATTTGGAGAGGAGGTATGTAGTCTTACGGCAACATGATATGCCATAGCTGGTTTATATCCATGGGAGGCCTGAATTTTTCTGAGGAGGATCAGTGAATGCAGTCAAAGAGGTGGAGTTGTTGAAACTCAGCCCTGGAACTGACATATGGGAATGATACAAAGAAGGCCATAAGTTTATAGAAAAGCAGAAGAATGATGAGGGAGTCACATACTGTATTAATATAATAAATACAGCTTTAATAACTATCAGAAAACTACTGAAGAAGTTACATAGTGTCCTGGAAACTGAAGTTCATAAGTACTTAAATAAGTACATAACCACTGATGGTGAGGGACTGAAGAAGCGGAAGTGTTCACTCTTGGATAATTGGTGTTATGAGCTACTAAAAATAATATATCTTTCTCTTTCCTTTCCATAGCCTTGAAAAGTTTTATAATTTAAATAAAATTTACAATCCCTAAATATCAATATATGAAGAAACAATTCTCAGTGATATCTGAAACACAGATAATTGCAAATATATCGTGAATAAAATAAAACTAAGTTATAAGGTGCTTAAAAAAGGAAAAGCCATACAAGTAGACTTCTGTTAAATCAACGCTGAGGTTTATACATGTTCATTAGTCATATGTAAATTAGGTCTTATGCAATGGAACATTTTCAACAAAGAAAAGTGCCATTTCTACTTGTGACTGAGAAACCAGAAGAAAAAAATTCATTGAGAACTTAGCAGTTACAAAATAAAATCCTGAATAGTAGGTAGATATTCCCAATCTGAACAATTATAAGAAAGTCATTAGTACAGATTTCAAGGTTTAGTATTTAAATTAAAGTAAGTGAAGAGATTTGTTTGGTGCTTTTCCTTTTCTTTTTATGGATTCATCTTCATTTTTATTAGTTCTTTGAAAATTAACTACAAGGTGTCTTGATCATATTCTCCATGTTTTCTAATTCCTCCCCAATCCATTGGTGATTTCTTTTCCATTCAAGGTTGTTTCTTCTTTGTATTTTTAGTTTTTTTAAATGAATGAAATGCAGTTAGTACTGTCTTTATACTCTTAGAAGTGTGGCCTTCATTGGTGTGTGTTCAATCTACCAGAGTCTACAACTTGAAAGAAAACTGACTCTTCTCTGAATACCTACCTATTTCCCACAACTCCTTATGTACTGGTATATTGTCATGTCTTTCTCACATCCTCAAAATAGAATTATATCTGGCTTGAGATTACAAAATTCCTGTGTATATTTTTCTCAATTGCTGTCAAATGATAAGTGCAATTATCCTGCTATTTCTGGAAAAGCTTTTCTTTGAGTCATCCACCACCTATGGCTTTTACTATCTTTCTTCCCTTTCTTCTATTATGATCCCTGAGCTTTGATAAGATGGCAGTGATATAGATACGGTTTTAGGACTAAATATTCTGCAATCTCTTATTCTTGAAACTGTACCAGTTATAGGTCTCCATGTTAATCATGATCTACTGCAAATCAAATTTTTCTGATGAAAGCTGAGAGAACCCCTAATCTTTTGGTATAAGGATAACACTTTAGAAGTTAATTTCATATTCTATCTAAATAGCACACAAATAGCATTATATTCTCTTGTTGTTCCCATAACATGTCTAGATATAGACTCTTGATTCCAATATGAATGTGTCAAATATTAAATTTACAGACACCAAACCCAGGCACTAATGAGGATGCCAAGAAGTGCATGCTGACAGGAGCCTGATATAATTATCTACTGAGAGGTTCTGCCAAAGCCTAACAAATACAGAGGCAGATGCCCACAGCCAACCATTGGACTGAGAATGGGGACCCCAATGGAGAAGGTAGAGAAAGGACTGAGGACCTGAAGGGGTTTGCAAACTCATATGAAGAACAACAATATCAACCAAGCAGACCTCCCAGAGCTCCCAGGGACTGAACCATCAACCAAAGAATACACATGGAGGGACCCATGGTTCCAGCCACATATTTAGCAGAGGATAGCTTTGTCTGGCATCAATGGGAGGAGAAGCCCTTGGTTCAGTGAAGGCTCGATTTCCCAGCATAAGAGAATGCCATAGCAGTAAATTGGGAGTGGGTGAGAGAGCACCCTCATAGAAACAATAGGACAGGGATGGGATAGGAAGTTCCCAAGGGGAAACTGGGGAAGGAGATAACATTTGAAATGTAAACACATAAAATATCCAATTTAAAAAAAAAATGTGTGGAACAGACCTTAAGTACAATCAGAAATTGATTGCTTACTCTTATAACATGAATCCTTCTGTTGCACCAGTAGATTTGTCCTAGGTTCTGCTGTTTAATACTTTTTAGGGTATCCTATTAGGCAATAGTCATGATCACTTTCCTCCTCTATAATTTTTTGTTTAGTAACTTTCAGTCTTATGAAAGCCAACCAGGAGGAACAAGGCTTCCACGTGAATATCAGCATCACTTCATGTTCTGTAGTTCATGTAAGTGGTATCCTCAGCGTTATGTTATGTTATTAAATTCTAGAAAATAAATAATAAGAACATTGGCACCAACCTATAATGTTTTGGGCTATATGGAACCTTGCCAAGAACTCTAAAAATAATAATAGTAACTCATTCCTGGTACTGGTACTTTTGTTAGCCTGTGATGTTTGTTAGGCATTGATGTATTATTATGTGGTAGCTCAGTTTGAACATTTTTTTATAACCATGTATGTATATATTTTACAAAGATTCAAGTATTAGGTTCCATATGGTATTTTGCAATGTCTTCTGTATCCTTTCCCATTTTTCCTGTCTACCCAATCATTCAATTCTCTTTCCCATTTACTTATCTTTTATTATTCATGTTTAATATTTTTTATCAGAGTGTGTTATTTTCCTTCCTTTGAAGTGCACTTGATATTATCATTAATTTCATGACTTCCATGGGTATAAGTGAAACACACACACACACAAACACACACAGAGTCACATACACAGACACACAAATTTCTAGGTTTCTGAGAACCCTCTACTCTGCTTTCACAGTTGTTGTACTGTTTATTCACTATGTACTGTTTATTCACTATCATCAGCAATAAGAATACTTTTCTTTATCTGCACCAGAATCTGTCTTCATTTGTATTTTCAACTTAGCCAGACTGATTGAGATAAGAAGAAATATCAAAGTAATTTTAATTTGCAGTTCCCTGATATATAAGGATGTTGAACATTTTTAATGTTTTTCAGTCATTTTTATTTCATCTTTTCAGAAGCCTCTCTTTAACTACATGACTGTATTTTAATTGGTTTTGTTTCCCCTAGGTTTGCCTTTTGTGTTATTATGTGTCAGATATATACCTTGTAAAGGTTTTTGTGCATTCTATAGGCTATTTCTTTCTTGTATTGACTGTGTCACTTTTTGTTTCTTAGTTTCATGAGGTCTTAGTTATTGAGATTCTTTAGACATGTTCTATAGGGAACCCTCTCAGAATGTCATTTCCTGGGAGGAGGGAGAACAAGGGTATTCCATAACTACTCATCTCTCAGATTCCAAAGACCAGTTCTTGTACCGATCTCTTTAACCCATTATGCATTGAGTTTTATGCTAAGTGAGAAATAACAGAGTTTCATTCCACATAAAGTGATCCATTTAGCCCAACACTATTTCTTTAAGATATTTTTTCTCCATTCAATGTAATCTGCATCAAAATATCAATATAATGGGTCCTCAATTCTATTTCACTAATGAATGAAAATATTTTTCCAGCAGCAAACTGTTTTTATAATAGTACTATCACATAACTTTAATTCTGAGACAGAGTTACATATCTCTAACAAATTTTCTTCTTGTACAATATTGGTTTGACTATCTTGTGTCTTTTTTAACTGTATATAAAATATGAAGAATTATACTGAAAGAATGTGAAAAATTATATTGAATTTTTGATAGATATTGCTTTGAATATGTAGATTATTTCTTATATTATATGGTCATATATGGATGTCAATTTTCATATTATATTAAAACTTTCCATCTAACATTGCGAAGGGGATTTGCATCTTCTTGTATCCTTTTCAATTTACTTTGCATGTGTCTTAAAGGTTTTATTGAACAAATCTTTAACTTCTTCCAAGATTTTTTGAGCCTATTGAAAGTAGGTTTAGTTTTCTGATATCTTTCTAAATATGTTTATTTGTATAAAGAATGACTACTGAGGAGTGTGGAAAAAACAGTGAGGTAAGAGGAGTAACACTGCTCAGCGGGACTCACCTAGAATCATTGAGAAACAAAGACTGAGGAACAGCCAGAAACAGGAGCCTTCTAATTTCCATCTGTGGCTGGAGACCTCTACATGGGCCACCAGGGCTCCATAGCCAAATAGCAGTGGGAGAAAGCTAGCCTCGCAGGAGTGTGGGCAAGCCTGTCTGCTCAGAGGGACCCACCCGGAATCCCCAGGACACAGGAACTGAGGAAGGAGGTTCTGGTTTCTTTCAGTGACTAGAGAGTGGATCCTGTGAAACGGGGCTCCATATTCAAATGGCCAAGAGAGAGCTGGTATAGCAGGAGTGCTGACAAACCATTAAGCATAGGCAAGACTACCACTTCTTTTCAAATTTACTGGACCAAGAGGGACCCTTGCAGAGCCATCAAGACACAGGAAACAAGGAACAGCTGGGGAATAAATCCTTCTTGTTTCTGTCTCCACCCCAGAGATGACTCTGCACAACAGCTCTCCAAACCCAAATTCCTCTCAGAGAGAATAGGTCTTCAAGGAGGACTGAAAACCAGGCTTGCAGGAAAAACAAGCCACAGTAAGAGATAGTAAGACCAACTAATACCAGAGACAACCAGATGGTTAAGGCAAGGGCAAGAACACAAGGAACAGAAACCAAGGCTACTTGCCATCTGCAGAACCCAGATCTACCACCACAGCAAGCACTGGATACCACAACAAACCAGAAAAGGAAGACTCAGACATAAAATCCCATCACAAAAAGATCATAGAATATTTTAAGAAGGAAATAAATAACACCCGTAAAGAAATACAAGAGAACACAGGTAAAAAACTGCAAGCCCTTAAAGTGGATACACAAATATCCCTAAAGAATTATAGGAGAACACAATCAAGCAGGCAGAATAACAAGAAAACACAATAAAAAAAATGAACAAAACCATCCAAGAATTAAAAACAGAAAGAGAAACAATAAAGAAATCTCAAAGGGAGGCAACCTTGGAGTTAGAAAACCTAGGAAAGAAATCAGGAGTCATAGATGCAGGCATCACAAACAGAATACCAGAGATGGAAGAGAGAATCTCAGGTGCAGAATATACCATAGAAAACATGGACACAACAGTCAAAGAAAACACAAAATCCAAAAAACTCCTAACCCAAAACATCCAGGATATCCAGGATACAATGAGAAGACAGTTGGAGGATAATAGGTATAGAAGAGAATGAAGATTCCTAACTTAAAGGACCAGTAAATATCTTCAACAAAATTATAGAAGAAAACGTCCCTAACCTAAAGAAAGAGATGAACATAAATATACAAGAAGCCTACCAAACTCCAAATAGACTGGACCAGAAAAGAAATTCCTCCTGTCAAATTATATTCAAAACATCAAATACACAAAATAAGGAATATTAAAAGCAGTAAAGGAAAAAGGCAAGTAACATATAAAGGCAGACATATTAGAATTACAGCAGACTTCTCACCAGAGACTAGGAAAGCTAGAAGATCCTGGGCAGACCTCATACAGACTCTAAAATAACACATATGCCAGCCCAGGTTGCTATACCCAGCAAGCTCTCAATAATCACAGATGGTGAAACCAAAATATTCTATGACAAATCCAAATTTGCACAGTATGTTTCCACAAACCCACCCCTACAAAGAATAATAGATGGAAAATGCCAACACATAGAGGGAAAATTACAGCCTTCCCCCCTCAAAAAGCAAGAAAGTAATCTTTCAATGAACTCAAAAGAAGAGAGCCAAACAAACATATAAACATCGAAAATAACAGGAAGCAACAATCACTATTCTTTAATATCTCATAACATAAATGGACTCAATTCCCCAATAAAAAGGCATAGACTGACAGATTGGATCCATAAACAGGACCCAGCATTTTGCTGCATCCAGGTAACACACCTCCATGTTAAAGACAAACACTACCTCAGAGTAAAGGGCTGGAAAACAATTTTCCAGGCAAATGGCCCCAAGAAACAGGCTAGAGTAGCCATTCTAATATTGGATAAAATTGACTTTCAACCAAAAGTCATCAAAAGGGATAAGGAAGGACACTTTATACTCATCAAAGGAAAAAATCTACCAAGAAGAACTCTCAATTCTGAACTTCTATGCCCCAAATGCAAGGGTTCTCACATTCATAAAAGAAACTTTACTACAGCTCAAAGCACACATTGCACCTCACACAATGATAGTGGGAGACATCAACACCCCACTATCATCAATGGACAGATCTTGGAAACACAAACTAAACAGAGACACAGTGAAACTAACAGATGTTATGAACCAAATGGATTTAACAGATATCTATAGAACATTTCATCCTAAATAAAATGACTATACCTTCTTCTCAGCACCTAATGATACCTTCTGCAAAATTGATCATATAACTGGTCAGAAAACAAACCTCAACAGGTATAAGAAGAATGAAATAATCCCATGCCTCCTATCAGATCACCATGGAATAAGGTTGGTCTTCAATGGCAACAAAAACAACAGAAAGCCCACATACACATGGAAGCTGAACAATGCTCTGCTTAATGATAACTTGGTCAAGGAAGGAATAAATAAGGAAATTAAAAACTTCCTAGAATTCAATGAAAATAAAAATACAACTTACCCAAACCTATGGGACACAATGAAAGCAGTGTTAAGAGGAAAACTCATAGCTCTGAATGCCTCCAAAAAGAAACTGGAGAGAGCATACACTAGCAGCTTAACAACACACCTGAAAGTTCTAGAACAACAACAACAAAAAAAAGTTAATACACCCAAGAGGATTAGAAGGCAGGAAATAATCCAATAAAGGGCTGAAATCAACCAAGTAGAAACTAAAGGAATTCTACAAAGAATCAACAAAACCAGGATCTTGGTTTTGAGAAAATCAGGATAGGAAAACCCTTAGCCAGACTAACCAGAGGGCACAGAGACAACATGCAAATTAACAAAATTAGAAATGAAAAGGGAAATATAACAACAGATTCTGAGGAAATTCAAAAAATCATTAGTTCCTACAAAAGCCTATATGAAACAAAATTGGAAACTCTGGATGAAATGGACAAGTTTCTAGACAGATACCAAATACCAAAGTTAAATCAGGATCAGATAAAACATCTAAACAGTCCCTTAACCCCTAAAGAAACAGAAGCAATCATTAAAAGTCTCCCAACCAAAAAAGACCCAGGACCATATGGGTTCAGTGCAGAATTCTATCAGATCTTCAAGGAATACCTAATCCCAATATTTTTCAATCTATTCCACAAAATAGAAACAGAAGGAACACTACCCAATTCATTCTATGAGGTCACAGTTACCAAACCTCACAAAGACCCAACAATAAAAGAAAATTTCAGACCAATTTACCTTACGAATATCGATGCAAAATTACTCAATCAAATTCTCACAAACCGAATTCAAGAAAACATCAAAAAGATCATTCACCATGATCAAGTAAGCTTCATCCCAGGGATGGTTCAATACCCTGAAATATAACAGTATAATCCACTACATAAAAAACTCAAAGAAAAAAACCATATAGTCATTTCGTTAGATGCTGAAAAAGCATTTGACAAAATTCAACACCCCTTCATGATAAAAGTCTTAGAAAGATCAGGAATTCAAGGAGCATACCTAAACATAGTAAAAGCAATATATAGAACAAACCAGTGGCCAAAATCAAACTAAATGGAGAAAAACTTGAAACAATCCCACTAAAATCAGAATCTAGGCAAGGCTGCCCTCTCTCTCCCTATCTATTCAATATAGTACTTGAAGTTCTAGCTAGAGAAATTAGACAACAAAAGGAGGTCAAAGGGATACAAATTGGAAAGGAAGAAATCAAAATATCACTATTTGCAGATGATATGATGGTATACTTAAGTGACCTGAAAAACTCCACCAGAGATCTACTACAACTGAAAAACACCTTCAGCAAAGTGGCCAGATACAAAATTAACTCAAGAAAATCAATAGCCTTCCTATGCTTGAAGGATAAACAGGCTGAGAAATAAATTAGGGAAATGACACCCTTCACAATTGTCACAAACAATATAAAGTATCTTCGTGTGACTGTAACCGAAAAGTAAAAGATCTGTATGACAAGACCTTCAAATCTCTGAAGAATGAAATCGAAGAAGACCTCAGAAGATGGAAAGATCTCCTGTGCTCATGGATTGGAAGGATTAATATAGTAAAAATTGCCATCCAGCCAAAAGTAATCTACAGATTCAATGCAATCCCCTTCAAAATTCTAACTCAATTCTTCATAGACTTAGAAAGAGCAATTCTCAAATTCATAAGGAATAAAAAAAAGCCATGATAGCAAAAACTATTCCAAACAATAAAAGGACTTCTGGGGGAATCAGCCTCCCTAACCTCAAGCTGTACAACAGAGCAGTAATGATTAAAAACTGCATTGTATTGGTACAGTAACAGGCACGTAGATCAATGTAATAAAACTGAAGTCCCAGAAATAAACCCACACACTTATGTTCACTTGATCTTTGACAAAGGATCTAAAACCATCCAGTGAAAAAAGACAGCATCTTCAACAAATGGTGCTGGTTCAACTGGCAGTCTACATGTAGAAGATTGCGAATTGACCCATTCCTATCTCCCTGTACAAAGCTCAAGTCCAAGTGGATCAAGGACCTCCACATATAACCAGATACACTGAATCTAATAGAAGAGAAAGTGGGGAAAAGTCTTGAACTCATGGGCACAGGGGAAAAGTTCCTAAACAGAACACCAACAGCCTGTGCTCTAAGATCAAGAATCAACAAATGGGACCTCATGAAATTACAACGCTTCTGTAAGGCAAAGGGCACCATCAATAGGACAAAACGGCAACCTACAGATGGGGAAAAGATCTTTACCAATCCTACGTCCCATATAGGGCTAATATCCAATATATACAAAGAACTCAAGAAGTTAGACTCCAGAGATCCAAATAACCCTATCAAAAAAATGGAGAAAAGAGCTAAACAGAGAATTCTCAACTGAGGAATCTTGAATGGCTGAGAGGCACCTAAAAAAATGTTCAACATCCTTAGTCATCTGGGAAATGCAAATCAAAACCACCCTGAGATTCCACCTCACAACAGTCAGAATGGCTAAGATCAAAAACTCAGGTGACAGCAGATGTTGGTGAGGATGTGGAGAAAGAGAAACAGTCTTCCATTGTTTGTGAGAATGCAAGCTGATACAACCTCTCTGGAAATCATTTTGGTGGACCCTCAGATAAATTAACATAATACTACCTGAGGACCCAGCTATACCACTCCTGGGCATATACCCAGAAGATCCTCCAACATGTAATAAAGACACATGTTCCACTATGTTCATGGCATCCATATTTATAATAGCCAGAAACTGGAAAAAACCCAGATGTCCCTCCACAAAGGAATGTATACAAAAAATGTGGCACATTTATACAAAGGAATACCACTCAGCTCTTAAAAACAATAACGTCATAAAATTCACAGGCAAATGGATGGAACTTGAAAATATCATCCCGAGTGAAGTAACATAGTCACAAAAGAATGAGCATGGTATGTACTCACTGAAAAGCAGTTATTAACCCAAAAGTTCTGAATACCCAAGAGTCACCTTACACCAATCGTTGGGCTGAGTGTGAGGTCCCAGATGTAGGTGTTGGAGAAGGGATTGAAGGAACTGAGGGAGTTTGCAGTCCCATGGAGGGAGTAACAGTGGCCACTGGTCTGGCCCCTCGATGCTCCTGGAGACTGGACCACCAACCAAAGAATACACATGGGACCCATGGTGCTAGCCACATATGCGGCAGAGGAGGATCTTGTTAGCCATCAGGCAGAGCAGAGGCCCTTGGGCCTCAGGGTGTTAGATCCCCCAGTATAGGAGAATGCCAAGGAGGGAAGAAGAGAGTAGGTGGGTGGGTGTTTGGGGGAATACCCCCACAGTGGCAGGGAGTGGGGAGAGGGAATTTGGAGGATCCAACGTGGCGATCTGGAAATGGGGAAACATTTGAAATGTAAACAAAGTATGAAAAAAATAAAAGAAAAAAATTAATTCAGATGACATGGGAAAAAAGTTTGGCTACTGATATTTGTGTGTTAATTTTATATCATGCTACTTTATTTAGTGTATGTGTTTTATCTGATGAAGTGATAAAGACACATTTGTTCTTTTAGGATATTGCAGAAAAGATAACAGTGAACGGGATCTGGGCAGAAGACAGGTTTTAAGATACTGTTCAGATGTGCAAGTTGGATATAATATGTCTCTACACTGCAATAAGATACAGCAAATAAGATACAGAAGTTGTATATATAACTCCAAAATAGGTTGTAAGACAAGAATCAGAATATATAGGTTCCAACTGGTGAGTTTCATCGACAGTTAACTGTCCTGCGCTACCGTCTCGCCAGCAAGAACGACACAGCACACAAAGGATCCTTCTGCAGTAAAGCTTTAATGCATCTTGAGAGGGAGAGCATAAGCTTGCCAAGAATGGAGACCCCGAACAACAGAACGCCCGTCCCTTATATAGGTCACAGCGCTCGCCTGGGACGTGGAGCTTCCCCATTGGCTCCCGCACATCAGGCCAGATGACACCACGAGAGAGGCTGAGACTCTGAGGTGGAAAATTACCAGGTACATGCGCACTAGCCTGTTTACAACTTGTCCTCGGCCGGATGTAGGCGCCATCTTGTAATGGCGAATGTGGGTGCAACTCGGGCGGCTCCCCACAGTTAACAGTATTTGTTTCTTTTTCATAAGACCCAATTTCAGTCCCAGTAGATGGTGATTAATATTTAGCTGTAACTTCATATCTAATGAATCTGAAATGCTCTTCTGGCTCCTGCAGGCACCAGTTATACATGGCACACATACATATGCAGAGAGAAAACACTTATACACATAAAATAAGTACACATAATTTAAATTATTTTTTAAAAACAAGCATTTCTTTGTCATTGAGTTAAAAGATGACATATCTATGGTTCTGTTTTGAGTCATAATATCGATATTATTGTCAGTCATCAAGAAAAAAACAAAAAGGAAACACTGTTTATAAAGTATTAAGATTAGTTAGTATGGACTATACTAAGATATCTATAAAAGTACATGGAAAAATATACATTCAAATTTTAGAATAAATTTCCTACAGTCACAGATATTGGATTTAGAACAGAGATGACTTTTTGCTCTACTGTGATGCCTCAGTGTTTGTGTGTTTACTACTGAAAGTATATCAACATTAGTAAAGAAATATAGTGGCAACACTACCTACACTAAAGGTAATGAACAAAATTACTCATTTTTTTTTTACTGTGACAAAAATATGCCCAAATCTGTACGAACAAACCTGGTGTCGTGGAAAGAATCCCCATGTGTCCGTTCCTGGCGATGCCGCTCTGGTTGGGACAGGAGACACTCAGGAAGTGGCTGCAAACTCTTCTACAACCTGATGGGCTGGCCAGGCTTTGTGAGAGGTCTCTGCGTAGACACAGCCTGTCTGCTAGAAATTAGACAAGGCTCCTTAATCAAGTGCTGGATCCCTCACTTCCTACAGCGGGTCTAGATGAAGAGACAGTCCATAATTCTAAGATGTTTATTTTCATTGTGGAGAGTGGCGTGGATGAAATTGTACTCCTGCCCCTCTGGGAGAGCTAGGCAAATATAGTAACTGAGAAGGGGCGTAGCTAAGCCTCTAGGTGTTTCACTCATGTGAGGATGGCTGTGTGGCCATGCTTCTACCTGAGGAGGGGTGGTACATGACCATGACCAGAGGCAAAAGTCTCCCAGAGGCTTTGGCATAACGTTTTCCAGTCCCTTGGGGATTGTTCGGCTGGGTAACCCAGAGTTTATGCCTGTGCTCAGCCAGGTGCCAGACTACCTGTCACAGATCACTGCCCCACAAATCTTTTGTTTTGTTTGTAGTCTGGGATGTGATCCAAGTAGAATTGGCTTCGTATTGGTAATTGAAAACTGAGAGTCAAGTGGATCTTCTATGAATCTTTTCACATTCTTATCTTGAAGTTGTAAAACTCATGCCATATGTCAGAGCCTGGTATTTTTTGTTTTGTTTTGTTTTGTTTTTGTTTTTCTTTCCAAATATGATATCACTATGCAGGTAAGGATCAGCTTGAATTTAACAAACCTTGGCCTGGCTCTGTTTCCAGAATGCTAGGATTAATGGTGTGTACTTCTCTCTGGCTTTACTCGGTGGTTTTAAAATTAGGATGAATGGTCAAATATTGAGGAGAATGTACACTTAAATATGTTTTGTCTGGCACCCATCAAGGCAGCATTGCTCCAGAGTTCAGTAAGTACCTGAAACTTGAAGATAAGAGGCAGAAAACGTTTGCTGTCCTGCTTAGGTATAACATGTGAAAGTGTTTGTTACTACAAATCTTCAAGATATCTGCTTGTGTTTGCCACTATCATCTCTACAATCATAAATATATAGATCTTTGGAGATAAGAACATAAATGATGGACTTGTCCACCGCTAAAACAAAACATAGCAGTTTCTATTACTATCAACTATTTTTTGTAAAAATTAAATTAATAATATTGCTTGGTTCATATCAAATGTCTTCTCAAAAAAGTATACAATACAAGAACTAGAGTACAACATATTTCATATAATTCAGAAAGAGAGTTAAATACAAAAGTTACACTTCATCAGACTAGTGGTGTCCAAAAGGGTTAAAGGGAAAAGGAATCAGAAAAGACATGTCTACATGAATCATCATATCAAGTGTATTTTATCTCAAGTACATTCTTTGGATCCAAGGATTTCTATTAGGAGTTATGTATACGAAAGTAAAAAAAAAAATGAGTAATTATAAAATAACTATATATGTAATATGTAATATATTAACGAAATATATTTCTAATGGTGTAATTGAAAAATTTTTACACAACATTACTATGTTTTTGTGTCATAAAATGAAAAATAAACCAAAACTAAAAGAACTTCATTAATTTCATAGAAATATGGTTTCTAAAAATAAAAGAACAATTTCCCTCAAAATACAATGCAGTAGTCCTTTGAACTTGACAAGCTGTTTCTCTCATATGAGTCTATGATTTATGGAAAATTTTCAAAAAGTAAGAGAAAGGAGTGTAGGAACTGAGTAACAGAAATTTCAATTATGGATTGCTGTTTTCCTGGTTGAAATATTTTGGAGCCTAGTATAATGGAACAACAAAAAAAGTTCTTTCATTATGAGTTAGCATTGCTAACTTTCTAACAATATTGTACATGTGCATACGTAGCAGAGAAGTATAGGTCTTCTACTTGTACTTGATTATCTATAGAAGTGTCTTCTCATTCATAAATGGAGATATAATTTTCCCATCTCCCAGATGTTGAGTTAATATTATTTTCACCATTTTGGAATATTTTTAATCAATTTATATGTCTCTGTAATCTAGAAGTCTTGTGTCCTTTAAATAACAGCATATTTTCATTATACTCCAGGATCTATCTGACTATATAGATGTACATATCATAATATATCCATATCTATGTTCTATGTTTCTATGTATGCACCTATGTATCTGTCAATTATCTATGTGTATATATTCGTATGTATGTGTACTCTTCTAACAATATATGATCTATTACCTATTATTCATCTAAAATTATATATATATATGCATATGTTCATGTATATGCCCTGACATTCTTTGAATAGTAAAAAGTAACAACAAAAATTAAAATAGAAGCAAAAATATTCTTTTTTATGAAACCATATCTTGGCAAACAAATTTCAAATGCCATTTCTTCTAAGTAATTTCCTTTTTCATTTTGAAATAACGTTATTTGCATGAGAGGTGTTGATTAAATGAAAATAAAAAAATAGAAAACTTTTGATAAAAAACCAGTGATGTGTGTGTGTAATTTTGCAATGTCAGTGGGACACAAAGTGGGAAGTGGGAAGCTTTTAAATTCTTATTTTATTATTCTGTTTATTTCATGATTATGCACTCATGTTGGTTAGATTTTTATGTGTGCAGATTCTGACATCACTAGGAGAAACAATTTCACAGCAAACTCCTCAATCCTCTGGCTTTTAACAATACTACTGCACCCTGTTCTTCAATGTCTGCTAAGACAGAGGTTGCAAAGTTTTTGGTACATAAATAAAACAAGAACAAAAATAGAAATGCTAAACTGGATGTGGAAAACAGAAAGAGGTCTTAAGAGTTAAGGACAGGTATATGGAAGACTTTGTAGAAAGAAAAGGAAGAGAGGAATGATATAATACTGTAATTAAAAAATAGAATAAGTTTTTTTCTACAATTTTGTTGATATTTTCTGGCCCTTTGAACTGGGAATCTTCACTCTTTTCTATACCTATTATTATTATGCTTGGTCTTTTCATTGTGTCTAAATTTTTCTGGAAGTTTTCGGTTATGAACCTTTTACACTTGGCATTTTCTTTAACGGATGTATCAATATCTGCTGTGGTATCGTCTATGCCTGATATTATCTTTTATATGCTACTGATGATTCTTGCATCTGTAGTTCCTATTCTCTTTTCTAGTTTTTCCATCTCCAGGGTTGCCCTCGTTTGTGATTTTTTTGTTGTTTCTATTTACAAATTTAGATTGAATTTCATGAGTCAATGTGGGTGACCTTGCCTGAAATGCTTAACTACGGAGAAAGGAGATTAAAGAGAACACCTCCAGTAGTCAGACAGGATACCCGATGGTGAGATGGGAACACTATACTACCTACAAAACTTTTGAACCCAAATTGCTACTGTCTAAAGGAAAGGCAAGGGCAAAAAAGGAGCAGAGACTGGAGAAATGGTCAACCAATGGCCTGACAAACTTGGAATTTGTCCCATGAGCAGGGATGAATCCTTGACACTATTACTGACAAGAGCCTAGTATTGCTGTCCTCTGAGAGGATTTACCACCAGCTGACTGAGACAAACGCAGATACTCACAGCTCTACTCATTGGATGGATGTCGGAGACCCCTATGGAAAAAGTATGGTAAGGATTGAAGGAACTGAAGGGGATGGCAACCCCATAGAAAGACTAACACTGTCAACTAACCTGGGTCCCTGATAGCTATCAGAGACTGAGCCATCAATCAGAGAGCATACACAGGCTGTTCTGAGGCTCCTGGCACATATGTAACAAAGGGCTACCTTGCTTTGCTTCAGTGGGAGAGAATGCATCTAAGTCTGTCAGTACCAGTGAGAGACTTGATGGCCCAGAAATGGGAGATTCCTGAGAAGGATACCCTCTCAGAGGCAAAGAGGAGGCAGTAGGGAGAAAAGCTCTGCAAGTTGAAACCAGGAGGGGAGCATATTTAGGACTTAGATAAAATAATTAATTAATAAAATAAAATCATCAAGGTATTTTTACAAAAAAAAATGTTTAGTAGTGCAATTTTTTTTCTATTACTACTTTCTCAGGTTTAAATATCCTTCATGTTAACAAGGTCATTATAAATGAAGTGCTACTGGCAAGATGATTCGAGAGCTTGGGATATTTAATTTCTTTTTAAAGCAAAATTTCAGTATTAACACATTTCTTAGCCAACTAACCATCATGCCTGTATTTGCTTCGTGGCATCAAGGTAACACTTATGTACTTTGTAGACATAATTGTGATTTTTTTCCAGTGTTCATAGAAATTAAGTTACAGTTGATCCTAGAACCAATGCTTGCTTCTTACCTTTGATTATCTTTCAAACCCAATATCTCTCTAATTGTGCCACATGTACTGTTTCCTCAATTGATGCCATTCACTATGTCTCTGTCTCTACAGTCAAATGGGAATATATAAAAAGCTCTTCAGTGGTCATAGTATTCATTAAGAAAAACAAGCTATACACAAAGATGTGTTTGTATCTATAATCCAAAATTATTTGCTATGAAGTAGCAAGTATTACAGAAGGCACAATTTTAATTGAAAAATTGTAAATAAAATTTGTTTTTATAACTTTACAATTTATAAATTCTTGAACTTATCAACAGAAATACCTCTGAAGCAAGATTGATATCCATCTGTTACTGAAACCATTGATCAGTTAAACAAAATGTGGAAAATTTAGACTATTTAAGTTTTCACAAAATTCTTCCCCAAAATTCTTAGTATTATAATTTCATGATGTTTTCACCCTTCTTACTTACTGCTATACAGAAAGAACATGACCAAAGCAAGTTATAAATTCAATCACTTAATTTGAGGCACTGGTTTCCAGAGGGTTTGAGGCTATGACCCTATTTGCAGGAAGCTTGGCAAAAGGCAGTCAGGTATGGAGCTGGAGTAGTAGTTGGAAGCTCACATTCGATCTACAAGCACTAGACAGACAGAGCTCACTCACATCTGTATATATGAGGTATCACATGAGCATCCTCATCTCTTTTTTTTTCAAATTAACCATGCTCACCCAAGAATGCCAGTCTAACTAGACTGTTTCATTACACTATGACTCTTTTTGTTAATTAAATTACTTGTTAAATAATATATACTCAAGCATCAATAGTTTAGTATTTTTTCATATTCTACTGATAACAATATTTTAAGTGTGTTCCCCCATATTCTTAGGTAAAACTTTTCTTTTTTTCTTATTTTTAAAAATTTAATCTTTAATATGTTTTTTACAGTCCAGACTTTATCCCCTTCCCATTCTACCTTCTGACTGTTCCACATCCCATACCTACTCTACCCATCTTCAATAAGATGCCCCTAACCTCATCCCCAAGTCTCTTGAGGGTTAGGTGTATCTTCTCTGAGTCCAAACATGAAAGTCCTCTGCTGTATATGTGTTGGGGGACTCATATAAGCTGGTCTACACTGCCAAGTTGGTGGCTCAGTATCTTAGAGAGCTGAGAGGTCCACATTAGTTGAAACTGTTGATCTTCCTACAGCGTTGCCCTCCTCCTTAGCTTCTTCCAGCTATCTACTAATTCAACCACAGGAGTCAACAGCTTCTGTCCATTGGTTTGGTATAAGTATCTGTATCTGACTCTTTCAGCTGCTTGTTGGGTCTTTTGGAGGGTAGTCATGATAGGACCCTTTTGTGAGCAAACCATAACATCATTGATAGTGTTAGGCCTTGGGACCTCCCCTTGAGCTGGATTCCAATTTGGGTCTGTCACTGGACTTCCTTTTCCTCAGGTTAATCTCCATTTTGTCCATGCAGTTCTTTCAACAGGAACAATACTTAGAGATTTTGACTTTGGAATAGCAACCCCATCACTCCACTTGGTGCCCTGTCTTTCTACTGGATGTAGAATCTATCTTTTCCTTAGATGATAAAAAAGCATTTGACAATATACAACACCACTTCATATTAAAAATATTAGAGATATTAGAAATTCAAGGTCCATACCCAAACATAATAAAAGCAATTTACAGCAAACAAAAAGGCATACCAAATTAAATGGAGAAATACTTGAAATAATCCAACTAAAATCAGGGACAAGACAAGGAAGTCCACTTTCCCCATATCTATTCAATACAGTACTCAATGTTCTTACTAGAGCAATAAGACAACAAAAGGAGATCAAGAGGATATAAATTGGCAAACAAAAAGTAAAGTTAGGTATCATTGTTTGCAGATGATATGCTAGTATACATAAGTGACCCAAAATATTCTACCAGGGAACTTCTACAGCTGATAAAAACCTACAGCAAAGTGGCTGGATATAAAATTAACTCAAACAAATCAGTAGCCTTCCTTTATAGAAATGATAAATGGGCTTAGAAATAAATTAGGGAAACAAATCTCTTTATAATAGTCACAAATAACATAAAATATATTGGGGTAACTCTAACCCAAACAAGGAAAATATCTATATGAAAATAACATCAAGTCTCTCAAGAAAGAAACTGAATAAGATCACAGAAAATGGAGAGATCCCCCATGCTAATGAATTGGCAAAAATTATATAGTAAAAATGGCCATCCTATCAAAGGCAATGTACAGATTCAATGCAATCCCCATCAAAATCCCAACACAATTCTTCAAAGACATGGACAGAGCAATTGTCAAACTAATCTGGAAAAGCAGAAAATCCAGAAATCCAGAATAGTGAAAACAATTTTTTTTTTGTTTTTTCAAGACAGGGTTTTTCTCTGTGTAGCCCTGGCTGTCCTGGAACTCAGTCTGTAGACCAGGCTAGCCTTGAACTCAGAAATCTGCCTGCCTCTGCCTCCTGAGTGCTGGGATTAAAGGCGTGCACCACCACTGCCTGGCTGTGAAAACAATTCTTAACAACAAAAGAACTTCTGGAGAAATCACCATCCCTAACGTCAAGCTATACTGCAGAGCAATAGTGATAAAACCTGCATAGTATTGGTACAGAGACAGACAGGTTGATCAAGAGAATAGAACTGAAGACCCAGAAATAAAGCCATACTCTTAAGCACACTTGATCTTTGACAAAGAAGCCAAAACTATGGAAAAAATGAAAAAAAAAAAACATTTTCAATAAATGGTGCTGATATAACTGGCAGTCTGTATGCAGAAAAATGAAAATATATCCATATTTTTCACTTTGCACAAAGCTCAAGTCCAAGTGAATCAAGGACCTTAACATAAAACCAGATACACTGAATCAAATATAAGATAAAGTGGGAAAGAGCCTTGATCCAATTGGCACAGGGGGAAATTTCCTAAACAGAACTCCATTGGCTCAGACTCTAAGATCAAGAATTGATAAATAAGACCCCATAAAACTTGAACGCTTCTGTAAGGTAAAGGATATAGCCAATAGGACAAATTGACAACATACAGATTGGGAGAAATATCTTCACTAACCTCACATCTTATAGAGGGATAATATCCAAAATACATAAAGAACTCAAGAAGTTAACCACCAAGAAACCAAACAACCCAATCAAAAAATGGTGTATAAAACTAAACAGAGAATTCACAACAGATGAATCTCAGTAAAGCCTTTCTAATGCCATGTTTTCTAATTTGTCTATTTTGAGACGATTCACTTACCATGGTTGACAAAATTGTCAGTGTTTAGAGAAAAAGAACCAAACAGAACAGAGTCATGCATACATACGCACTTATAAACACATGCAGACATTCACATACAGACACACACTCACACACAAATATACACTCACTCACACACATGTACACACACACACACACACACACACACACACACACACACACATAGTAAGAATATGGGCCATCTGAATGTTTGAGAGGAGTGAAAGCACCAATTGTGAAGTCCATTTGATTCCAAATGAGCCATCCCATTGGGTAGTATTGTTTTGATTTAAGATGGATTCTCCTCTCTCAGTAAATACATTCTGTAAATGCCTTAAAACATACCTAGCATAATATCTAAAGTGTACGACATATGACCTGAATAAAATAAATAAATTGAGTGAATTAATAATTCCCACTTATGATTTATAGTTCAGTTTATTTTTATTTTTTTCAAATATTATGCTTCAAATGAATAAAATGACAGAAGGCCATTGTATATAGGAAATGCTTACTCACTTTCCTCATTTATATGTTGAATCTTCATCTTCACCTGTTAGTAGCTGGATACAGAGCCTATTAGCAAATAGATGCAGTCAGTCATAAGAGTTAAGCCTACTCTGATAGACTTAGCATCCACCAATGAAGAGCCACTAGACAACTCCCCAATACCAAGTCATAAACAAGTACCTTGGAATGGATGTATGAGGACATAGCAAGAGAGTGAATATACAAGTCTTAAAGGGGGGCCTAATCACATTCCAGATTAAATAAAAACTTGATAATGGAGTTTCAGTTTTTACAGTTTAGAAAAATATATTTGTTTCATGTTTAAGTTACTCGGTTTGTTTATTGTTCTCATGATAACACATATTACTTAATAAAACCTTCTATTAGATTTGTTTAGGGTAGAAATATGAGTCATAAAAATTTAGTGGCAGTTGTATGATTATTTATTACATTGTATTCCCAAACAATATCTTTTTTTGTTTACCTCATACTGAAAGGGTTACAAATGTCAGTTCTATTTGCCAGTCTGTTTGTTAGCTATGGTAAACTATCTGGTCTTATTGTTGTTTATGATCTACATAAGATAATCCTGCTGGAGCTGGAAGAGAATATGCTAATTCTCTAAATCTAAATACTTGTTTACTTCTATTGGCACAGTGCTCAGTAGAAAGAAGATGGATGTGTAGAGAGACAATATCACCAAGCAGAATGTACTTGATCAGAATTATCCAAAGCCTGGACTCCTTTCTGTCATTTCCAAAGCACTGAAAGCACACTTGGACAATGTATTTTCTAATGCTGGTAGTTGTAAACATCCTTATGGTTTAATCAATTATCACCCAGGTTATGAATTACTAGCCGCTAAAAGCATCCCATGAGAATCAAGCAGTAAATAAATTGATGCAGGGATATATCATGTTTCACATAATAGCATCTATTCTTCTATGTGTTAGATTAGGTATAGAATAGAATTTGTTTCATCATCTAGTTTTTCTAGTAACTTAAACATTAGCTATTTTCAAGCTCTGAAACTTTTAAACTTCACCTTCCTGTATTCTTCAGGGACATCACCTTCTTATGAGCCTTTTAAATTACTTTGTCAGAAAATGCATTTCATACAAGTGAATACTAATCTCCTTGTCAATAGGTACACAAAAAGATAAATGTAAATATGTTATGCCTTTGTTTGTTCTGTCACTATTGTGCTGATTCCCACAACAGAGTTTATTTCTCCAACTCCTATTGGCTGTTTATTCTTTACCTGAGGAAAAAGTAAAATGGAAACAACTGTTAATCTAAATTACAGGAAAAAAATGCAGAAAGGATGAAGGTAAATTTTGCTTCTGTTTTGAGATTGAACTCAATATCCATGTAGGCATTTTCAGTTTAATAAAGAGAAACTACTTTAGAAGAAAGCATAAAAGAATTACTCCAAATTTCCCAACACTTGAAGCATACTGGTCTTAGTTTGCTCTCCTTTGCAATCCCAGGTATAATTGGCTCTCCTTTGCACTCCCAGGTATAAGAATTCATAAAAAAGCTATAAAGAGGATGTTTTGTCACTTGTTATCTTATTTCATCCCCAGTCTTAAGAAAAGTTTCAAAAAAACATAGGTACATTTTGTGTTGGCAGACTACTCTTGAGTATGAGGCCTGCTCTAGAATATAGTTGATATTTACAGTGATATTACAGTAAAGACAATTTAGTTTTCCTCTCCCAGCAGCAGTAATTGTCAGTAGCACCTTGGATGGGGAGAAAAGTAATGCCAATTTCTCCTCTTTATGCAGAATTTTGTCTGATTTGAGCATGTGCAGTTCTTTTGCATGATGTCACAGATTCTATGATTTTAATACATGCATCTAGCCTATTGTGTCTTGAAAACAAGGATTTCTTGAGGTTATCTACTTCCTCTCCCTCTTATAATCTTTCCACCACCTCTTCTGCATAGATCTATTAAGAGTTATGATGTATATTCTCAAATTTATGGCTCAGCAACACAAAACCTAATATTATCTACATGTTGAACAGTTATCAGTTCTCTGTTAATTATCATCTGTTGAAAGAAGTTCTTAAGTGAGTACTGTATAATGCACCAATCTATGGCTATAACAATATATCATTAGGTATTTGTCCATTGTTGTGTTCATTTTACAGAATGAGGGAAGTAGGTTATTCCCTGGAACTCATCGCCAATCTAGTCTTAGGTTTGTGTCCTCATTCACAATGTTACACTTGGCTTCCATCTCTTGGACTTGATCTTAAATCCAATAAAATGTGTTTGGTTGCTCTTATGTGTCACAACTGTACCCATGAGCCTATCTCTCTAGGCAGGTCATTATTGTAGCCTGAAGTGTTCATGGCTGGGTGAATCTGGTGATTACTTTCCAGTTCCAGCATCATATATAGTGCTTTCCAGAACTATGAATGTTAGCCTGTATGGGTAAAGTTTCCAGCTCAACTCAAGCTAGTTTTCAAGACCACCCTTTATCAGGCTTTGACCACAGCACATAGGAAAAGACATTCATGGACATTCATATTCTAGTTTTCTCACGATGAGAATGATAAGTATCATCAGGTCAGAGATTTATGAGTATCTATTTACATATCTCTTAAAACTTTCAAACATTTAAACAAATTTTATAGGAAGTAGAGAAGGTCCTGTTTGGTGAAGAACTCCTGTAAGCTCAACACTCAAGAGACTAAACTAAATCGTGTGGTGACAAAATTTGAGACTCACAGCCAGCTTTATTTAAAACCCTAAACAAGAAGATGGGATGGAAAGTAGGTATTGATTTTACAATTTAAGTTTTCATTTGAATACATTATTTTTACAGTAATTTTAGATTAAAACCCTTCAAAATAAAATGTTTAATTGGAATTTTCCTCTGAGCCTATGTGAAAATATCCTAAGGAAGTAATAATAGCACACTGCTTCCACACATTAGATATTCCCAAGTTATCAAGAATGCTGCCCCATACCACATACACTTAGACAAAGTGTAAAGAATGACAAAACAAAGTGAAGGGCATCTATCTAGACATTCATATTTTAATAAGTACTAATCAAGGAGGGAAAACTATCCTAATACTCATAAGCAAAGAAAATACCAGATCTCTCTTTCTACTGCAAATCTGAAGCAGTTTGCTGACACTTGTCCTTCTGAACTCCATTTATTTAATTTTATCTTATATTACAAAGTTTAACTTATAGATGATATATAGGGTGCAAATAATTAACATAATTGATACAAACTTCAACACATATTACAGGTAATGAACCCTTGGTAAAATATAGAATACTAATAATGGATTATAGCATTGGAATGCAGGAAATGACATTGAGATATCCATTAACATTCCTGAAGTAGAAAATAACTGCCCCAAGGTGATTAATGGTAAATTAGCTAATTAATTATTTCCCTCTGGTCAACTGGAACAGCATGTCTACTAAGAGGAAAGCTTTAGGGGATTTAACTGCTGCCACAGAAATTCTTAGAAAGGTCAAATCATTCAGCAAGTCAGGGGCCTGTTTCTGACAATATTAGATATTTCAAAGCAGAAAAATAGCAGGCACACACCTTAAAATTCTTGCCTCAGGGTTGCTGCTGAATCTCAGGACTTTTCTAAGTCTCTGCTGAAAGGAGCATTTCTGTCCCAGGGCCCTAAGGCTCAGGTCTTCAGAATATAAACAGACATTGTGTGAGCTGCTGAATTCAAAGGCAAACAAATTTATAAACTTTTCAGTCCTTTATGTATGCAATGCTGAAGCACAGCACTAGATCTCTTGCAGCCTCACCTATGGTGACAACCTAGCTATGGGGTTTGGTACAAACAGGAGAAAAACAAGTTCAGTTAGAGAACTCTAATGTATCAAAGCTTTGTGAAACAGGCTTTTAAGAAATTATATTTTTATGCATCAAAAACTGTACTGCCATTCAGTACTCTAATTCAGTAATTAGAATCATAAATATATAGAGAGACTAAGGTGCTAAACTTCAACAGTGATGCTAAGATTTATTCCCAGGAGGAATTATTACATGGTTTGTGTAGTCAAAGCCTGGAAATTATTTTTCAGATTGCATTTTGACAAAGTTTGCAAAGGAAGAGCTAAGGGTGCTTTATTCTGGATTGTGCTGGATTTGTCAAAATGAATACCCTCAACAATTTCTTGACTCAATAAACTACTCTTCTGGATAAATAAATCTACCCTAAATTCAATTTGTGAGCTAGGTTTTGAAAGTCCAATCTAGAAGTACAAGTACTGTCATAGAACTTTGAGTACTGAAGAGCCTGCCTGCTTCCACCTGTGGTCAGAGACACCCACCTGACCCAGTAAGCCTCCATACACAAGCAGTGCAGAGAGAAAGCTACCTGCCAACTTGTGCTGAGGAGCCAGCAGGAGGCAGGCTCCAGACACAGGGACTGAGGAAAAGCCAAGAGGTAAGAGCCTACCTGCTTCCACCTGTGGCCAGAAACACTGCCTGGCCCACTAGGACTCCATATACAAGCAGTGCAGAGAGAAAGCTACCTGCCCACTTGTGCTGAGGAGCCAGCTGAAGGTGGGCTCCAGACACAGGATCTGAAGAACAGCTGGAAGAGAGAACTTGTCCCCCAGGATTATTGGCATCTGAGCTTGAAGGAAAGACAAGCCACAGTCAGAGAGAGAAAGACCAGCTAACACCAGAGATAACCAGATGGTGAAAGGCAAGGGCAAGAACACAAGGAACAGAAACCAATTCTACTTGGCTTCATCAGAACCCAGCTTTCCCACCACAGCCAGTCCTGGATACCCCATAACACCAGAAAAGGAAGACTCAGACTTAAAATCACTTATCAAGAGGAGGAGAGAAGATTTTAAGAAGGAAATAAATAACTCCCATAAAGAAATACAAGTGAACACAGGTAAACACTGGAAGCCCTTAAAGAGGACACACAAAAATCCCTTGAAGAATTACAGGAAAACACAATCAAATGGGCAGAAATACAGGAAAACACAATCAAACAAATGAACAAAACAATTCAGGAATTAAAAACAGAAATAGAAACAATAAAGAAATCACAAAGGGAGACAACCCTGGAGTTAGAGAACATAGGAAAGAAATCAGGAGTCATAGATGCAAACATCACCAACAGAATACAAGAGATGGAAGAGAGAATCTCAGGTGCAGAAGATACCAAAGAAAACATTGACACAACAGTCAAAGAAAACACAAAATGCAAAAAGCTCCTAACTCAAAATATCCAAGATATCCAGGATGCAATGGGAAGACAGAACCTGAGGATAATGGGTATAGAAGTGAGTGAAGATTTCCAAATGAAAGGACCAGTAAATATCTTCAACAAAATTATAGAAGAAAACTTCCCTAACCTAAAGAAAGAGATGAACATAAGCATACAAGAAGCCTACAGAACGCCAAATCGACTGGACCAGAAAAGAAATTCCTCCTGTCACATTATAGTGAAAACACCAAATACACAAAACAAGGAAAGAATATTAAAAGCAGTAAGGGAAAAGGGGCAAGTAACATATAAAGGCAGACCTATCAGAATTACCAGACTTTTCACCAGAGACTATGAAAGCTAGAAGATCCTGGGCAGATCTCATACACACTCTAAAAGAACACAAATGCCAGCCTAGGCTGCTATACCCAGCAAAACTCTCAATAATCATAGATGGTGAAACCAAAATGTTCTACGACAAATCCAAATTTGCACAGTATGTTTCCACAAAAGCAGCCCTACAAAGAATAATACATGGGAAATGCCAACACAAGGAGGGAAGCTACACTCAAAAAAAGGAAGAAAGTAATCTTTCAAAAAACTCAAAAGAAGATAGCCACACAAACAATATAAACAACATCAAAAATAACAGGAAATAAGAATCACTATTATTTAATATCTCTTAACATCAATGATCTCAACTCCCCAATAAAAAGACATAGACTGACAGACTGGATCCATAAACTGGACTCAGCATTTTGCTGCATCCAGGAAATGCACCTCATTGTTAAAGACAAACACTACCTCAGAGTAAAGGGCTGGAAAACAATTTTCCAAGCAAATGGCCCCAAGAAACAGGCTGGAGTAGCCATTATAATATCGGATAAAATTGACTTTCAACCAAAATTCATCAAAAAAGATGAAGGACACTTCTTACTCATCAAAGGAAAAATCTACCAAGAAGAACTGTCAATTCTGAACATCTATGCCCCGAATGCAAGAGCTCCCACTTTCATAAAAGAAACTCTACTAAAGCACAAAGCACACATTTCACCTCACACAATAATAGTGGGAGACTTCAACACCCCACTATCAACAATGGACAGATCTTGGAAACATAAACTAAACAGAGACACAGTGAAACTAACAAATGCTATGAACCAAATGGGTTTAACAGATATCTATAGAACACTTCATCCTGCATCAATAGAATATACCTTGTTCTCAGCACCTCATGGTACTTTCTCCAAAATTGATCATATAATTGGTCACAAAACAAACTTCAACAGATATAAGAAGATTGAAATAATACCATGCCTCCTATCAGATCACCACGGATTAAGGTTGGTCTTCAATGTCAAAAACAACAACAGAAAGCCCACATACACATGGAAGCTGAACAATGCTCTGCTTAATGATAACTTGGTCAAGGAAGAAATAAAAAAGTAAATTAAAGACTTCCTAGAATTCAATGAAAATGAAAATACAAATTACTCAAACCTATGGAACACAATGAAAGCAGTGTTAAGAGGAAAATTCATAGCTCTGAATGCCTCCAAAAAGAAACTGGAGAGAGCATATACTAACAGCTTAACAGCACATCTGAAATTTCTGGAACAAAAAGAAGCTAATATACCTAAGAGGAGTAGAAGGCAGGAAATAATCAAATTAAAGGCTGAAATCTACCAAGTGGAAACTAAAAGAACTATACAAAGAATCAACAAAACCAAGAACTGGTTCTTTGAGAAAATCAACAAGATAGATAAACCCTTAGCCAAACTAAACAGAGGGATCAGAGACAGTATCCAAATTAACAAAATTAGAAATAAAAACGGAGATATAACAAAAGACTCTGAGGAAATTAAAAAAAAATCATCAGATCCCACTACAAAAGCCTACATGCAACAAAATTGGAAAATCTGGAAGAAATGGACAAGTTTCTAGACAGATACCAAATACCAAAGTTAAATCAAGATCAGATAAACCATCTAAACAGTCCCATAACCCCTAAAGAAATAGAAGCAGTCATTAAAAGTCTCCCAACCAAAAAAAGCCCAGGACCAGATGGGTTCAGTGCAGAATTCTATCAGACCTTCAAAGAAGACCTAATACCAATACTCTTCAAGCTGTTCTATAAAATAGAAACAGAAGGAACACTACCCAATTCATTCTATGAGGCCACAGTCACACTCATACCAAAGCCCCACAAAGACCCAGCAAAGAAAGAAAACTTCAGACCAATTTCCCTTATGAATATCGATGCAAAAATACTCAATAAAATACTTGCAAATCATATCCAAGAATACATCAAAACAATCATTCACTATGATCAAGTAGGCTTCATCCCTGGGATGCAGGGATGGTTCAATACCCGAAAATCCATCAATGTAATCTACTACATATACAAACTCAAAGAAAAAAACCACATGGTCATTTCGTTAGATGCTGAAAAAGCATTTGACAAAATTCAACATCCCTTCATGATAAAAGTCTTGGAAAGATCAGGAATTCAAGGAGCATACCTAAACTTATTAAAAACAATATATAGCAAACCAGTGGCCAACATCAAACTAAATGGTTAGAAACTTGAAGCAATCCCATTAAAATCAGGGACCAGCAAGGCTGCCCTCTCTCTCCCTACCTATTCAATATAGTACTTGAAGATCAGAGAATTCTCAACTGAGGAAACTTGAATGGCCGAGAAGCACCTAAAGAAATGTTCAGCATCCTTAGTCATCAAGGAAACGCAAATCAAAACAACCCTGAGATTTCACCTCACACCAGTCAGAATGGCTAAGATCAAAAACTCAGGTGATAGAAGATGTTGGCGAGGATGTGGAGAAAGAGGAACACTCCTCCATTGCTGGTAGGAATGAAAGATGATACAACCTCTCTGGAAATCAGTTTGGCGGACCCTCAGAAAAATGAACATAATTCTATCTGAGGACTCAGCTATTCCACTTCTGGGCATATACCCAGATGATGCTCCAACATGTAATAAAGACACATGTTCCACTATGTTCATTGCAGCCATATTTATAATAGCCAGAAGCTGGAAAAAACCCAGATGTCCCTCCACAGAGGAATGGATACAGAAAATGTGGTACATTTACACAATGAAATACTACTCAGCTATTAAAAACAATGACTTCATGAAATTCATAGACAAATGGATGGATCTTGAAAATATCATCCAGAGCGAGGTAACGCAGTCACAAAAGAATGAACATGATATGTACTCACTGTTAAGAGGTTATTAGCCCAAAAGTTTGAAATACCCAAGAATCACTTCACAGTAATAGTAGTTCTGAGTGTGAACGTCCCAAATGGAGGGCTTGGAGAAAGGACTGAATGAGCTGAGGGAGTGTGCAGCCCCAGGGAGGTAGCAACAGTGGCAACTGGCCTGACCCGCTATACTTCTGGAGACTGATCCACCAACTAAAGGATACACATTGAGAGATCCATGGTGCTGGCCACAAAAGAGGCAGAGGAGGGTCTTGTTATCCGTCAGGGGGAGGAGAGGTCTTTGGGACTGAGGGTGTTAGAGCCCCCAGTATAGGAGAATGACAAGGAGGAAAGACGAGAGTGGGTGCATAAGTGGGAGGGTTGGTTGTGGAATATCCCCATATTGGCAGGGGGAAGGCGGAGGGAATGGGAAGGTTACAAAGGGGAGATCTGAAACATTTGAAATGTAAATAAAATATGAAAATAAAAAAAAAAAAGAAAAAGGAAAAGAACTTTGAGTACTACAGAACTGGCTATCTTTCTGTGCATCTGTTTCTCATTGAATTTATATCAACATAGTAGATATGAATATAATTAAATAGTAAAACTTAATGTCTTTACATGTATTTGCCAGTGATGCAATAGGCTACTAGGAATGAGATATAATCATTGTGATTTTCGTAATGAAGATAGAATTTAACACATGTTCCGACTGTAGGTATTAGTTTTTTTTCATTAGTTGCACATAAAGAAACATGAGAAGATATCCAGAATGATTTTATGCTTGATGGTGAGAAAAACTGGCCATTGTTAACAAGTGTACTGAATATCTGCAGTAATAACAGGGGTAGATGGGATGTGTGTTCACAGGATGTGTGATTTTGATTCCAAACGTATCGTGTATTATGGTTGGATTTTCTCAAGTTTCTGAGAAGAATGACCTGAACAATCATCCTTAGAAAATGGAATTACTATACCCATTCTGAAGAATATTTTTAAAAAGCAATCAAATGGCTATTGACAATATTTTGTATATAAAACAATGGTGTAACTTTGGAAAATTTTAAAAAATACTTCTTCAATAACCTGTTCTCACAAAAGTAAGTCCATGTTCAGAATAAGTAATTTTGAATTATTCCTATGTAAATGTTAAATTTGACTGTTAAGATCCCAATGAGAACCAGAAAATAATGATTTTTTTTTTAAATCTAATGGGCAATAATTTTATCTATATTCATTTTTTCTGATCTAATTGTCTTTTTGAAATAAAATAATGTAATGTTGGTCATTGGTATCCACCACAAAATTGTTACATTTTCTCAACTTGAATCTGTATTTAAATATGTATGAATGTGTAAACAAACATTCATAAGGAAAAAGATACTTCAGTAAAGTAAAAGTTGATCAATATTTCACTTCAGGGGAGTGACTGAGTTCCTGTGCCCATAAGCACATGGAGATAATTTCAATGAATGAAAAGCTGGTCATTTGTGTTCTACCACAGCTAAATAAGGATAAATGATGATTGTAGTGATCCTTACCTTTAAAACCTTTTAAGTTTCCTTTACAAAGCACATTTCCAAGACAAGTTAAGGGCCAAGAAGTGTCTATAGAAGCAAATGTATGCAATGCTAGGCAATGCTAGGCAATGCTAGGCAATGCCTTGCTTCTCATTTGGAAACAGTGGTTTTCTGACAAGTACAGTGGCTACTAGAAGTTTCTGTAGCACAGACAGAACCTTGGGAAGTGTTATTATCAACAATGGAAGAGTAACATCCTAAAGCAGGCTGAAAAGCCATCCCATTGGTACTCCTGCTCAAAGCAGTATTCCTTGGCATTCAGTTAGAGTTCCATGACTGTTTCACAAGCAGCAATGTGAAAGAGATGCCATTTATACATTCCTTAATTTTAGACAATGTTATGAGTGATATGCTGATTTTCTGAACTATTTTCAACCTATCCTCTCTTTGATAGCCAGATTATTATTTTTTAATTCAAGAATCAAATGCTATTGAAAAGCACCTTTTCTCTTGTCCCTAAAATAAACCTTATTTTGCTACTTTAGGTTCACCTTCCACTCATGCATACAAGAAAGACTTCTATTGTATCAGCTGTTGAGACCATATTAGGATGTTTTACATCACAGAACCAGACAAAAATAATTCAAATTATTTATTTATATACATATTATAAATATATACATGTAATAGCAATTAACAAAATAGTGCTTAAGGATTTGAAAGTGAGCAAGGTGAGTTATATGAACCAATTTGGACAGGGAAATGGAAAGGAACATACTGTAATTATATTATAATTTAAAAAAATTTTAAAGGGACAAGAAAGCATTGCACATTATTCACCTTTTTTGTAGTTACTACAGTTACGGGTTAGGTGAGAGCTATTTTTCTTCTCTCAGTCAAGATATATAAAACTTGACATAGTAGTTATATTATTTCATGTATATAAAGTCTGTATTACACACAGGATAGCATACAGTACAGAGAGATATCTTTGCTATAAGTGTGTTAAATTTCTACTAACAAGTCAGACCATTCTTGCTTTTGTTCAGGATCTAGAAAACACAATGAGTGAAGCCCTACCATTTCACACACAACACTTTACTTCCAAACTCTATTGGTGATTCATGAGCAAAGCTCTTATGAACTCACAGAGACTGATGCAGCATGCATAATACTTGTATAGGTTGATAGCAGATTCTCTATGCTTTCATTGTTTACAAGATGCCTGAGTATGTAAACATAACCACTAGGATAAAGTTACTAACACAACTATCATTTATTCCTGATGAGAAAAGGAAAATACGTTTTTTGTATTTTTTTTTTTTCCAATGAAATGGCGCTGGGTATATGAATCTCTCCAGGACATGTCTCATGTTCAGGAGAGGTTGACAAAATACACTCCACAGGATTTTTTGGTGTGCTTTTATTAACAGTTTGGTGTTGTTTATTTGGTTTTTCTTTTGTGTTGGTTTTAGGTAATATTTTTGTTTTTTAGGTCTTAGTGATTCTCTCTTGAATTTTTTGAATAAGAACTTAAAGTTGTGTTTTTAGGTATGAACAAAGGATCTGGATTAACTTTGGGGAAAAGAAGAATATGATCAAAATATATGCAAAATTCAAGAATTGTTTTAAATAATTAAAGATTGAAAATTACAATTATGCTTTCCAAACCCAAACAGGTGATTTTTCCCACCATATTAAATGGTTAACCAAAAGGAGACTCCTATTAAACTTAAGCTTTACAAGAATATAACTACATAAAACATTTAATTCAGACTTATTCAGATGGAAACAGATTGAGGAAAGAGATATGAGTTCCTTAGCCTGCTGTTTTCTAAATGTTCTTATATTTTAGCATGATTACCTTTAGTTTACTGTTTCTAGTTCTGTAGTTGCTTTGACATACAAATTATTTTATTTTACTGTTCAAAATGTCCGTGCTTTTTATAAGAAATCCAGTCTAGCTTACATATGAATTCCATGTCAAATATAATGGCATTAAATGGTTAATTCATGCAATTAACTAACAATTTCAATTGATTTGGTTTTGAGATGTTTTTAAATTTTTAGTGTCTGTGATAATTCATATTAGTTGTCAATGTGATTTCTGGAAAAAGGGATCATCAATTGAAGAATTGCCAAAACTAAAATGACCTGTGGGTACATATGTGGGTCATTTTCTTGATTTCTAATTAATATAGGAGGACCTACACTACTGTGTATATTGCTAACCCAGGGTATGCTAGCATGGCTATATAAGCAAGGTAGATAAACATAAGTCTGGAAGAAAATCAATAAGCAGAATTCCTCCATGGTCTCTGCTTCCATACTTGCCTCTAGGTTCTTATTTTGAACTTCTTCCCTGGCTTACCTTGAGGATGAATTGCAAATTGTAACCTGAAACAAACCTTTCATCCCCACAATAGTTTTGATCAGTATTTTATCGAAGCAATAAAAAACAAAAACTAGAACAGTGTCCAAATATTAAATTCTAAATAAATTAACCTCCATATCTGGTATTACTCTCTTATTAAAAAAATATAGTAAAAAACAAAGCATTTTTAACTCAATCTTTTATTTTCCTTTTCTTGTTTTATGTAGGCAAGAAGTCTTTACATGCAAAACTGAAGAAAAACATAAACTTTCACAAGGTGAACTTTGTAATGAGACCGTGCAATAAGACAGTATGGTACAAAATGAATCTTTTATCCCCACAAAAGCATACAAATGTGAAAGCTGAGTGAAAATTGAGAACACTGGGGTTGAGGTTTAGGCTCAATTATCTATTTGTTTTATGCACGTAGTAATAAATAAATGCTATCAATACAATGTTATTTTTCTTTTTCAAAAGTTTGCTCTAATTATTTAGAAGGTTCAATGTTATAATTTCATTGATTTCAAGTAATCTTGGAGAGATAATGTCAATTACAGAATTCTTATATTGAAATGGAACCATCATTAATGCTTCTATGGAATGACTGAACTTAAGAAGCTACTGCAAATGGAAACTGAGTTAGCACTCAGATCTGTAGAGCTATTCTTATTTCTGCATTAGCATCAGAAATTTTATAAGTCAGAAAATAGACTAATTATCAAATACTAAGTGAATTAGTTCTTACTAGAACATGGTGCTTTAGAACTGTGACTATGATGTAAAATGGCCAGGTAGACTTCATTACATTCCTATAATTTGAACTATTATCATTAAATTCTAGTGTATTTGAAGTTCTCCATTTTATACTATATAATAAAGTATGACATACAATTGGATATGATAATATCTATGCTGCACTTTCCCCATGTAATTCCTTAAATTTGGATATTTTTCTTTCTGGTCATATAAACACCCATGTACCATTCAACATATTTTAGATTCCACAAAATCCCAAATTAAAAAGCTATGAGAATGTGCATTGCATTTTAATATTATTTTGTTGAAATTACTAATATACAATAAATTTAGAATATAATAATTACTAACTTTCTTTAAGAACCATGTAAAAAATAAACATATGTTACTTAAGGTCAAATAGTATTTCAGAAAACTTGTTCTAGAAATGATATATTAGACCTGTTAGATTATCTCTTATACTTTCAGTTGTATGCATGTTCAAAAAAAGTATATAATTTTAGAAAATTATGCCAAAATCAACATGTGTATGTTTCTCATGATATACTTTTTAAAGTATAAATTCTCCTGATACTCATGGTATTAAATTTCAAGATAGGAAAAGTTGAATCAGTAAAGATTTGAAAATGTAAATGAGTACTCCACAAAAACTGAGGGCATCTGATTAGAAGGTAAACACAATGTCAAACTTTCTGTATCATAGGACACACCATCACTCTTACAAACACTTCTTATCAGTATTGTTAAAGTAACACCTGCTGAGATCTTAGAACTATTCCCTTAGTTCTAAACCACAATGTATCATAAACCAGCATCTTCAGTTTGAATATGCTGGAATGACAAGAAGCAAAATTGCTTGCTTTGCAATTGTTATTTTCCTTGAAGATGCCCTCTATGTTTGGACAGTTCAGACTCCAGGTGAAAATACAGCTTAAATATGCCTGGAAGAGTGTTCATGGAGGTGGAATTGTTATAAACAAGAGAATCTTATTTGGGTTGCAAATTATAAAGATAACACTTAAAATTTAAAAACAGCAAAATTCCCCCCAAACCTAATTTCTATACTTTTAAAACTAGAAGTATAGAGGTACATTAGAGAATAATAAAATGATCCAGCAATGTCAACAATGAAACATTTTCATAATCTTTCAGAATTTCTTTTATTAGATGTTTTTATTTAAATTGGATCAAATTTGTCTCCACTCTAAAAGATCATATACTATATATATCAATGAAATTATACTATGTTTTAGTACAGATTATCAAAATTTCCACTTCAATGTGTTTCATAGTGATAAGGTAATATTTGTAAAATTAAAAGTAACTCATTTTCAATATAACCAAAGCTTCAATGAAATATATCCATTGAAGGAAGGAATGTATGCAGATTATATTGTATTTCTATTCATAGTGAAAATAACACCTTTTGTAATTTGCACATGTCATCCAGTTAATATCACAGACAAAGATGTGGGAGAATTGAAGCGCAGTAAGAGAAGTAAAGGATGTTGATTGACTGGAACATTATAACTTTTATTACATACTGTGGACCCAGGATGTTATAATAATTAGCCTGTCAAGTCAATTGTTACTCTTCATTAAAAATGAATATAAGGGAGTAATTAATCTCACAACTTTAGCTTCATTAGGAAATTCTGTTCGTGGAGTTAGCAGCAGCTTGGTTTCTCAATCTAAAGAATGTATCATTTTCTAATTAAAGGTTTTCCCTTCATTATTTTGATTTTTGTACTCAAGCAGAAAAATATAAGCTCATATAAGAAGCAGATAAAATTCTGCATTATTTCTAGTTTCTCTTCAGAAGTTCATTACATATACAACAGTTCTTTGCTTGCTCCATTTGTTCTACAAGTCTGTAGACACAGAATGTCACATGCCTTGAAAATAAATCATGTTTTTGAAAATGCTGATGGTCACAAAAATGGTCTGGAATAAAAAAACAAAACAAAACAAAACAAACAAACAAAAAAAATTTCTACATACCTCCAAAAGTTATTTAAAGAATCTGAAACCTGGAGTTGATACTTTTTGTTACATTGGGTGATCAGAAGAACAGTAAGAAAGCCTTAACTGGCAATAAAGTCTTACCAACTTATGCTACAGGTTGACCAACTGATAATGGAGACTGAAAACTGAATTGCTCCCGTCTGAAGGAAATACAAGATAAAAGAGTGGAGCAGAGATTGAAGGAAAGGTCATCCAAAGACTGCCTCACCTGAGGATCCATCCCATATACAGCCACCAAACCCAGACACTATTGCTGATGCCAAGAAGTGCTTGCTGACAGGAGCCTGATATAGCTGTCTCCTGAGAGGTTCTTCCAGAGCCTGACTAATGCAGATGATGGATGCTTGCAGCCATCGATCAGACTGAGCACAGGGACCCCAATGGAGGATTTAGGGGAAGGACTGAAGAAGCTGAAGGGGTTTGCAAACCCATAGGAAGAACAACAATATCAACCAAGCAGACACCCTAGAGCTCCCAGGGAGTAAACAACCAACCAAAGAGTACACATGGAGGGACTCATGGCTCCACCTGCATATGTAGCAGAGAATGGCCTTATCTGGCATGAACAAAAGGAGAGTCCTTGGTTCTGTGAATGCTCAATGCCCCAGCATAGAGAATCCTAGGGCTGTGAGGTGAGAGTGGGTGGGTTGGTGGGAGGGGGAACACTCTCATAGAAGCAGGGGTAGGAGGATGGGATAAGGGGTTTCTGGATGGGAAGCTGGGAAGGGGGATAACATTTGAACTTCAAATAAATAAAATAACCAATTAAAAATAAAAAGTAAAAGAACCCAAATCATGGTAGAAGTACTGATTTTACTTTCTGTATTTAACTCGAATAAACATAAAATACAGTAACAGTTAAAAGCCCAGATTTTTTTTATTTCACTGACAAGTATTTTCATGAATAGGATATTTAAAGATAAAAAGTAGTCTGTGAACCTTAACCTAGTAACACAGAGGTATATCTTGAAAAGTAGAACATTTACCAATCTCTTCATCCCTACCCAAAGTTGACATATAAAATTTTATTGAGGAAACATCACAGTGTTCAGGAGAATCAGGAAAAGCATTTGGTGCTCCTTATAGAAATCTGAGCAGATAGCAAATGCTGTTTACATGTATAAGTGTGAAGCAATTGCCAAAGGGAATATGCTTTTACTGAACAGGCTTAAATGGAGTCTTATGCCTAATGAATATTTTGTTTGAGAGAAGACAAATTACAAAGTCTGAACTTTGAGCATATGTGCTATTTTTTGAAAGTTTTATCCCCACACTCATAGGTATTTGATCCCAAATCCATACTTAATGACATGTAATCTGATGACAATGATCAGTAGGGCTCCATGTAAGCGACTAGATTAAACTAGATCCTTTAGTCCTGATGTGTATACAAGGAAAATGAAGAGAGAACACTCACTTGCAAAGAGTTCTATTTTCCTGCCATGATGAGATGGAACCACAGGAGTGTCACACCACAGCCTCTATCATGCATTAAAACTTTTGATTTGCTAATATGTGAGCTAAATAAATTTCTTTTCACTAACAAGTAAGTTTTTGCGTATTTTTATACTTACAAAGATAGACTAAGAAAATATGACAATGTGGACTGTTATAAAAATCATTTATTGTCAAGCATTTCTGAAGTTTGGATATCTAAAAACAAGATGGCAGCAAGTATTTTTTTCATGTCTCTATTCTTGACTTTTATGTATGTAGTTGTCTTCTTCATGTACCATTGCAAGGTATGTCAGTGAGTGTGTGTGCTTATATATCTGAATAAATGTCTACATTCAACATTCTATAAGAATTTGTATTTGATTGGAAAAATCTCTCTCATTTTATCTAAATTGCACACCTTTAAAGGTTCTAAATACATTTATATATTATAATAGTGGGTCAGGGCTTCAACAAATTAATTTCAAGGGAACAGAATACAATCCATATGCAATATCTATAAAATTAGAATGAAGACATGCCAATTTTCAAAGATTCACTAAGGGGGGTTTGCAGAGGGGATTTAAAAAGAGAGAGATCAACAAACAAAACACAAAAAGTATAATCTGTAATGTGTCTTTCACAGGGTAGCCAAAGAATGAAAGATATTTTTTCTAATTATGCTTAGACATGGAATATCTAACTATTGAACCTTTGATTGAAGTTGGTTTGTTATTCAATGTGTCGCAAAAGACACATATCAGAGCAGTTAGGAATGATATCTAAATAATTCAATGAGGCTATGTCTGTAAGTACCAAGAATGAATTCAATCAATACAAAACACACACACACACACACACACACACACACAGAGAGAGAGAGAGAGAGAGAGAGAGAGAGAGAGAGAGAGAGAGAGAGACAGAGAGAGAGAGAACAAATGTAGTGTATAAAGGTTCTAAAGAGGTCAGGCAGTCTGTGTCTGCCATATAGCTTGTTATCTCTTCTCAGTTTCATAGGTCCATATCCTCTGATTGTAGGGTGAATCTTCACCTCTATCCCAGAATCCAATCTATCTCTCTGCTAGATGTCCCACCTTCTATTTCCTGCCTCAGCTAATAGGACATCAGCTTTTTTTATTGACAGATGATGCTTCCACACAGGACTTAAGAGTTTCTCTCCACATATTTTAGTCATTAATGTTAGTTGGATATATCTACTGTAATGGAACTTCACAATCAGATCTTAGAGACTATCAGTCGGTTGGTTTCCCATGAATACAGTCATATTACCTTCTAACCAAAAAGACTGACTGTTTTCACTTCCGGTTGATATATCTTTCTGATCATAAAGTCATTTCCTTAAAACAAGAGCACATCCCTTATTAACTTCTTGTTTTTGATTGCAAGCACTTTTTTAGCAATATCTATGTATTCTTACATGAAATGTAGGGGTTTCCTGCTATTATGGTACAGTCTTGGAATTCTACTTAGTTTCTTTACTTGCTTATCTTAATCAAAAATGGTTGTAAGATTATACTGAATTTTGTATAATTGCTGAATTATACATGTTTTATCCTCCTTGATGTTTGTATAATGGATTGTATTCTAAGAATCTCCAGAATTGGAACATATAATTACATTGCTGAGATTTATTTGGTTATATCTAATTTAATCAACATATGTAGAATATAGAATAGCTAGCTTTGACCTGGAAAGTTCAATAATTTAATATAAATGTTAAAATTATAGTCACATGTGAATAATACTCTATTTGATAATAATTTACTGCAATTTTTGAAGCTTTAACTGTCTGAATATTTGTGTCATTTAAGACCTTACCATAGAGGAATGTTTTTGGGTTTTTTGTTTGTTTGTTTGTTTGTTTTTTGTTTTTTGGTTTTTCGAGGCATGGTTTCTATGTGTAGCCCTGACTGTCCGGGAACTCACTCTGTAGACCAGGCTGGCTTCAAACACAGAAATCTGCCTGCCTCTGCCCCCCAAGTGCTAGGATTAAAGGCGTGTGCCACCACTACCTGGCCCAGAGGATGGTTTTAAGTGTGTGAGTTGATTGCATATATATATTCAACGTATAATTACTTATAATTGTCAAAAATACAAACATATAATATATAACATATAATATATAATATATAATGTGGAGTCTAAAGAATTATACACACTTAGTAAGCCAAAGCGGGTAACCTTTCTTTTCTGGTAATTTTTTTGCTTTGTATCGTTTTTTATCTTGGTAAGGCAGGTGGACTTTTGAGAGTTTAACACACCACATTTTACTTTAGTCATTAGCTCATTACCAAATAAATGGTTTTATGATTCCAAGCCTGTAAGCTTTAATGGATTTTAAATTGCCTGATATGTTATCATATGCATATACATCTATCTACTTTCTTCCTTCCCCCAGTAATACAATTTTCCCATCACATAGTAGAATTGATAATATATTCCCCCCCCCCAAAAAATGGGCTAAGAATGGATAAGTAGAAAGCATGGTACATAATCCTAAGAGAAGTTGAAATTATTTTGTATTTAGTTTCTGGTTCTTGGTCATTCAAGTAGTGTCAGATGTGTGCTCCATCTCATCAATCAATATCAACTCAGATAATGGTTAGTAACACTAAAAGGTTTTTGACACAGTTGCCCTAGCATATTTTGTAGGTTAGAACAAAACCAAATACTACTGGTTTAAAAAAAAGAATGAAAGTTAAAAGTAACAATGAAATGACTCTGTGGGTCCTCATCGGATCTGTTGCTGGGCATGGCCTCTTTGAGAGGTGGGAATTTAACTACACTTATCCCATGTCAATACTAGAGTGGGTGATATGCTGTAGGGAAGCATGAGACACCACTTGTGGTGGGAAAGCAAAGTCTAAGGTGTGGGATAGCCGAATCTGATTCGGGGGTCCCTGTACCTGTGAGGAGGCCAGGTCATGGGGTTCTCAAACTCTTGGACATCTAGGCACTGCTGTGAGTCACAGAAAATGGAGTTAGGGCCCCCAGGCTGGGGACAACCTCTAACTTGGAGCAGAGGGTTGGGGAGAAATTGAGAAGGAACTCTGGCTTGTCTTGGGGGTGATTATTCTTAGCTTGGTGGGGGTAGGCTTGGTGGCAGCTGTGGCTGGGAAGGCAGAGAGACCTTCAATGGAAAATTAAGCATCAACTCTATAGTGAAATGTCTTCTCCTTGGCTCCCCATGGCAGATCTTGATGAAAGAGAGAGTCCATGGTTCTTTGGTTTTGTTTTTGTTCTTGTTTTGTTTTGTTTTATTTTGTTTGTTTTTGTTTTTTAAGTTCTATATTCTAAGATATCAACTTTTCCTAAAGCAGCATTTGGAATAACTATTAAATCTCTTCTCATAATAACTTAACAGATTATTCTATCCAAACAGGAATAAAAAAGTCATTGTGACACAAGCAAATTTTGTCTAATATGCAACATAACAAAAAAAAATAACAATGGGGGCAACAACAAAACAGGACAGCACCATGTGATACTAATTTTTAACTTTCATATAAAATCCTTGGAGAGTGAGAATCAAAATTAATCATTTACAATAACAAAAAGTATTATAAATCATACTCCTCATAGCTTAAAATATGTTCAACCCTCAACAAGAAAAGTAAAAAAAAAATTAATTATATACACATAAATTTAATTCAGAGACCTCAGCTTGGGCCAGCAGGGATCCGTAGCCAAACAGCACTGGGAGAAAAATAGCTTCCCAGGAGTTTGGAAAAACCTGTGAGAGGAGGTAAGAGGACTAACACTGCTCATCAGGACTCACCCAGAATCCTTAGTACACAGGGATTGAGGAACATCCAGGAGGAAGGAGCTTTCCAGTTTCCATCTGTGGCTGGAGATCTCTGCCTGGGCTAACAGGGCTCCACAGCCAAATAGCACTAGGAGAAAGCTAGCCTCCCAGGAGTGTGGGAAAACCTGTCTGCTCAGAGGGACCCACACGGAATCCCCAGGATGCAGGGACTGAGAAGTGAACTTCTGGTTTCTTTTGGTGTCCAGGGAGCAGATCCTGTGACAGAGGGTTCCATACTCAAATAGTGCCAGGAGAGAGCTGGTATCCCAAGAGTGCCAACACACCTTCAAGCACAGGCAAGACCATCATTTCTTTTCAAATTCACTGGACCAAAAAGGACCCTTGCAGAGCCATCAGGACATAGGAAACAAGGGACAGCAGGGGACTAGATCCTTCTTGTTTCTGTCTGCATCCCACAGCTGACCATGTACCACAGCTCTCCAAACCCAAATTCCTCTCAGAGAGAACTGGTCTTCAAGGAGTATTGACACGTAGGCTTGCAGGAAAGACAAGCCACAGTCAGAGAGAGTAAGACCAGCTAACACCAGAGATAACCAGATGGCGAAAGGCAAGGGCAAGAACATAAGGAACAGAAACCAAGGCTACATGACATTATCAGAACCCAACTCTCTCACCAAAGCATACCCCAACACACCAGAAAAGCAAGACTCAGATTTCAAATCAAATCTCATGATGAGGATAGAAGATTTTAAGAAGGAAATAACTAACTCCCTTAAAAAAATACAACAGAACACAGGTAAACAACTAGAAGCCCTTAAAGAGGAAACACAAAAATCCCTTAAAGAATTACAGGAAAACACAATCAAGCAGATGAATGAAATGAGCAAAACCACCCAGGAACTAAAAACAGAAATTGAAACAATAAAGAAATTACAAAGGGAGACAACCCTTGAGTTAGAAAACATAAGAAAGAAATCAGGGGTCATAGATGGAAGCATTACCAATAGAATTCAAGAGATAGAAAAGAGAATTTCAGGTGCTGAATATACCACAGAAAACGTCAATACATCAGTCAAAGAAAATCTAAAATGCTAAACGCTCCTAACCCAAAACATCCAGGATACAATGAGAAGACAGAACCTGAGGATAATAGGTATAGAAGAGAGTGAAGACTCCCCAATTAAAGGACCAGTAAATATCTTCAACAAAATTATTGAAGAAAAGATCCCTAGCCTAAAGAAAGAGATGAACATAAAAATACAAGAAGCCTACAGAATTCCAAATAGACTGGACCAGAAAACAAATCCCTCCTATCACATTATAGTCAAAACACCAAATACACAAAATAAGTAAAGAATATTAAAAAGCAGTAAGAGAAAAAGATCAAGTAACATATACGGGCAGACCTATCAGAATTACACCAGACTTCTCACCAGAGACTAAGAAAGCTAGAAGATACTGGGAAGATCTCATACAGATTCTAAGAGAACACAAATGCCAGCCCGGGCTGCGATGCCTAGCAAAACTCTCAATAATCATAGATGGTGAAACCAAAATATTCTATGACAACCCCAAATTTGCACAGTATGTTTCCACAAACCCAGGCCTACAAAGAATAATTCATGAAAATGCCAACTCAAGGAGGGAAACTACACCCTAGAAAAAAAGGAAGAAAATGATCTTTCAACAAACTCAAAAGAAGATAGCCAAACAAACATAAAAATAACATCGAAAATAACAGGAAGCAACAATCACTATTCCTTAATATCTCTTAACCTCAATGGACTCAATTTCCAAATGAAAAGACATAGACTGAAAGACAGGATCCATAAACAGGACCCAGTATTTTCCTGCATCCAGGAAACACACCTCCCTGTTAAAGACAAACACTACCTCAGAGTAAAGGACTGGAAAACTATTTTCCAGGCAAATGGCCCCAAGAAACAGGCTGGAATAGCCATTCTAATATCGAATAAAATCAACTTTCAACCAAAAGTCATCATAAAAGATAGGGAAGGATACTTCATACTCATCAAAGGAAGAATCTACCAAGAAGAACTCTCAATTCTGAACATCTATGACCTGAAAGCAAGGGCACACACATTCATAAAAGAAATTTTACTAAAGCGCAAAGCACACATTCCACCTCACACATTAATAGTGGGAGACTTCAACACCCCACTATAATCAATGGACAGATCTTGGAAACCTATACTAAACAATGGAATTAACAGATATCTATAGAACATTTCATCCTAAATCAAAAGAATAAACCTTCTTCTCAGAACCTCATGATACCTTCTCCAAATTGATCATATAATTGGTCAGAAAACAAACCTCAACAGATATAAGAAGACTGAAATAATCCCATGCCTCCTATCAGATCACTATGGAATAAGGCTGGTATTCAAAGCAAAAACAAAAACAGAAAGCCCACATACACATGAAAGCTGAATGATAACTGAATGATTTAATGATAACTTGGTCAAGGAAGAAATAAAGAAAGAAATTAAAGATTTCCTTGAATTTAATGAAAATGAAAGTACACCATATCTAAACCTATGGAACATAATGAAATCAGTATTAAGAGGAAAACTCAGAGATCCGAATGCCTCCAAAAGGAAACTGGAGAAAGCATATACTAGCAGCTTAACAGCACACCTGAAAGCTCTAGAACAAAAACAAGCTAACAAACCCAAGAGGAGTGGAAGGCAGGAAATAATCAAATTAATGGCTGAAATCAATCAAATAGAAACTAAAAGAACTATACAAAGAATAAACAAAACCAGGAGTTGGTACTTTGAGAAAATCAAAAAGATAGATAAACCCTTAGCCAGACTAATCAGAAGGCACAGAGACAGTATCCAAATTAACAAAATTAAAAATGAAAAGGGAGATATAACAATAGATTCTGTTTCATATAGGCTTTTGTAGGAACTAATGATTTTTTGAATTTCTTCAGAATCTGTTGTTATATCTCAAGAATCAACAAATGGGACCTCATGAAATTGCAGAGCTTCTGTAAAGCAAAGGACACTCTAAATAGGACAAAACAGCAACAAACAGATTGGGAAATGATCTTTACCAATCCTATGTCCGATAGAGGGCTAATATCCAATATATACAAAGAATTCAAGAAGTTAGACTCCAGAAATCCAAATAACCCTATCAAAAAATGGGGAACAGAGCTAAACAGAGAATTCTCAACTGAGGAAACTCAAATTATTAGTCATCAGGGAAATGCAAATCAAAACAACCCTAAGATTCCAACTCACACCAATCAGAATGGCTAAGATCAAAAACCTCAGGTGACAGCAGATGTTGGTGAGGATGTGGAAAAAGAGGAACACTCCTCCATTGCTGGTGGGTTTGCAATCTGATATAACCTCTCTGGAAATCAGTTTGGCGGACCCTCAGATAAATGAACATAATACTACCTGAGGACACAGCTATTCCATTCCTGGACATATACTTAGAAGATGCTCCAACATGTAATAAAGACACATGCTCCACTATGTTCATAGCAGCCATATTTATAATAGCCAGAAACTTGATACAACCCAGATGTCCCTCTATAGAGGAATGGATAGAGAAAATGTGGTACATTTACACAACAGAATACTACTCAGCTATTAAAAACGATGACTTCATGAAATTCGCAGTCAAATGGATGGAACTTCAAAATATCATCCTGAGTGAGGGAACTCAGTCACAAAAGAATGAATACAGTATGTACTCACTGATAAGTGGTTATTAGCCCAAATGTTCCAAATACCCAAGAGTCACTTCACAGCAACCATTGGGCTCAGTGTGAGTTCCCAGATAGAGGAGTTGGAGAAGGGAATGAAGGAGCTGAGGGAGTTGCCTGCCCCATGGAGGGAGCAACAGTGTCCACTGGCCTGACCTCCCAATGCTCCTGGAGACTGGATCACCAACCAAAGAATGTACATGGAGGGACCCATGGTACTGGCCACATATGTGGCAGAGAAGGGTCTTGTTAGCCATCAGGGGGAGGAAAGGCCCTTGGGCTGGAAGGTGTTAGATGCCCTGGTGTAGGAGAATGCCAAGAAGGGAAGACAAGAGTTGGTGGATGGGTGAGTCGGGGAATACCCCCATAGAGACAGGGGGAGCGGGAGCGAATGGGGAGTTTCCAAAGGGGAAATCTGGAAATGGGGAAACATTTGATGTAAATAAACTATCAAAAAGTAAAAATAATAATAAAAATAAAAATAGATATTCCAAAAAAAATTTATTCAAGACAAAGATGAAATAAGATGAGCATAAAGATATTAACAAATCATGAATTATTCTTTTTAAATAGTGACCATTGTTAGGAACAAATGGTTCTGAACAGTTTATTGGTTGTTCAGAGCAGAAAGTAGATGAGTAAAGCCATATTCCCTTTCCCAGGGAGGGCCTGAGGTTAATACCTTTTGTAGGGAGCAATGCATGTGAAAGAAATCTTATTAGTCAAACCCTCCAGGTCTCTAGGTACCTCATTAGCAAAGAGAACTCTGTTTTGTACTTACATGTCTATAGGACACGTTTCTTTATTTGAGGAGTGTGTCACATGTTCCAGGCCAGGAGTCTGGCAGGGAGCTGGGAGCCATCTAAGCCACAGGTGTGTGCCCACCAATTTTCCATGTCTCAACCTGTTCTACCTTACCAAATTTCCTGACATGGTTTTACCATCCAACATGACTCCTGATGATATATCTGTATACTCATATATCAGTGTCTTTTTCAGCAATCCTAAGAGAATTTACCTTCTACAGCAAATGAAGACAAAGAGCCACACAGTCAAAATTGATTTCATTTTGACTTGTATGTTTAGAATCTCTCTCTCTCTCTCTCTCTCTCTCTCTCTCTCTCTCTCTCTCTCTTCATCTTCTCACATGAACAAACATGTCTACCTCCAACACATGAATTAGAAGTCTAGAAATCACCAGAGATTATGAAACAATGGCCGAATCTTAGCCCACTCGTAGATATCTATAGCCCAGACATGAGAGGTACCAATATAAAACTTAAGACTCAGTGGGGCTTAGAACTCAATAGATCACATTATATTAGTTCCCAAACTTTCAGTGTGTATTACTTAGGGCTAGTTAGCAGAACAATGAATTCCATAGACAACTATGGCAGAAATCCTAATATGGGTACTAGACATATAGATGTGGACAAAAATTTTAAGAAAAGTAATTCAGACCTTAGAAATAGCCTAAATATTCAGTGTTACTTTTATGCCATACCACCTTTACCCCTTAGCAGAATAATTTAATATTCTTGGTAACTTTCAGGTTAGCTAAAAGCTGTCATTGTTTCTGATTTTGTGCAGCATCTTTGGCCTCAGAAATGGAGTGATTCTTAGCCTTCAGAAAAGATCAGTAGAATTGAATTGAAGATCCTGGTGTGTCAATGAAAGGCACCAAGATTTCAGTAGCTATAATTCTAGAAAAGACTTGCTGAATGTAAGGATTAAGTGGAAATTTCTGATTTCTTTAACAACTTTGTTGTGTCATGTGATGTTTTTTTGGAAGCTGTCTTGTGATAGGACATGTTATGTTTTGCTGAAAATAGACACTCGAGAGGTCACATTGTGTTTACAAATAATATAAATGAAACCTCACAAACAGTGAGAGGATGTTCTTGGGTTGCTATGCCCTGCAATGCTTCATCAGTTTTCTCTGGTCTTTGTTGGTCTTTACCACATAGTGAGAAACACATCAACTAACTTCTCTTGGTATTCTAGTTGATTCTGACAATTCCACTGACTCTAACTGATTTGGTGGTGCCTTGCTGTTTTTGCCGGATCATGACATCACTACTGATTCTAATGATTCATTTTTGGTGTTTGCTATTGAACTAAACTACTGGTATCCTGACAATGAAGATAGGAGTTACACCAAGAAACTACTTCTAAATAGGCTCACAATACCCTTTTCCTATTAACCTTCTTTTTCTCTACCTCTAGTTGATGAGTTAGAATGGAGTATGAAGCATTTAAGAATCATAAATAAAGTAGGTTTTGAAAACATCTAAGCCTACAAAAGGCCATGTGTTAGGTTGTTTGAGGCCTCAATGGCTGTCTTCCTCATTACTAGATAAATGTTATAAGATATGTGTTTGTGAGCGTGACAAAAATGACATATATGATCAGTTGTGTTTTCTATAGCTGACTAAATTTGGCACAGAATACAGCAATAAATACTTCAGTAGAACACTATTGAACTTTCTTCTTTGTGACTTCACATTATTTGTGCATAAATATATATATTTTAGTGAATACTTAACAAAGACTTCTTGTGTATGTGCTATGTCGATGTTTCCTTAAAAAAATAATTTCCCTTACTAATTTAATGTCATTGAAATAAGGTTAAACTAGTAGTTCAGGAGGGTTGCTAGATTTTAGGTTTGTTATTTCTTCTTACCTTGGCTACATAATCATTATGGAAGGATTACATTAATCTATAAAGATGGTATTATAGAAATTAAAACCTCATTGGAGAGGACCTATCTAGATTCATTGCCCCAATGGTTCATAAGGTGTCCTAAGATTATTCTTGTACAACATCTGGATCTTATATTTTTCAGTAGTCTAAACACATTTTGGAAAATAGAAAGTCAAATAATGCAGAGCAGACTTAAGAGAACCTAGCACCACAAAGTGAAAAAATATGACTATAACCTCATACTAGTAGCTTTGAAATACACTTTTAGCATTTCAAAATTACTCTTTGATCACACTTCTAGGAAGGTAGTGAAAGACATTCTTCTCTTACAAGATGTGTTCAAATAATACTGATAATTCTAAAAAGAAAAGCAGGATGAACCATACATACTACATTTGATTAGAGTAGCATGTTTTTTTACTTCTTATCACAGGGTAATAAAACAATTACAAATGTAGTGATTCAATATAGATGTTTAAGTGAAAATATCATTAATAATTAGTCAATGTGTCATGTGTTTTATTTTTAAAGTATTGATATTAGCCAGTATATATGTGTTTGTTTGTTGTACATTTACCTAAACTCATCACCTGATATAATAAAAAATAAATTTATAATCATTGAAATGAAGTGTGTTTAAAGATGTAAAATCTAGATGGTGTAGCTTTGTTTAAAACCTAAATGGATTTTTTTTATTCACTCAGCATATATTTGTCTATATTTTTCATCAAATTTGGCATTATCTCTCTGTGTATGAACATTGATGCTCTTTAACAATATAGGATTACAAAATTACAGAAGAAATTCTCTAAAATATTTAAGCCCTAAAATTAAGAGTGTTGTTTTAGCATTCACAGCAGGTACTATGAGGAATGATAATACCAAATTAGCTGTTTCACCATCAACAGAAAACTGAAGCCAGCAACATTAGAGAAAAAAATCCCAAAGTCTTCAGACTTGAGAACATCTCTTATTTATAGCAATACATCTACATTGCACAAAGCCTACCCAATTTTTATGACTTAATTGCCTTCTTCTCTTTGCATTTATAACACCAATCTACTCCCTGTCTTTCAATGTGTGTCCCAGAGAAAGGAAATAGAAATACAGTACATTATTCAATAGGATTTCATTGTGCACTGAGGGGAAAAAATAGGCACATATAAATGGAAATACATTTGAAAGCCTTCCCCACTGAAACCTGAAGGGAGGCAAAGCACTTCATTAGGATTTGTAATGTCGATAGCAAACTACTTCACACAAAGTGCTACATTTGCGAATAAGGCACAAATTTGACTGTCAAGGAGATGTAAGACCATCACAGAGTCCAATCTGTTTTAACACAGAGTACCCTGTGGTAACAGTGAACCTCTGAAGCTCTAAGATTTAGATTTCATAAACTGTTGGAAGAGATTCACCACTGAATCTTCATTAGGCACTGGAATAAAACTTCATGATAATCACATTGTAGAAAGTGCTTAGCTGATGTCAGGAAGTAAGTATAAATTTTACTGATAAGTTCTGAAAATTGCTATCAAATGGGAATCCACACACCCTTAATTTCAAATGTCAACAGTGGCATGACTTAATCTTATAATGATTATAATTTTATATCATGTTCCCGATTATATGGGTTAAAATAGTCTCGAGTTTGCTTTTCTGAATTTAGGGTCATATAGAAACAAAATAAATTCTCTGGTCTCCCATTTACAGTGATTCCCATTATTGAAATGCATTAGTAATAAATGTTTGTTGCTGAGTAATAGACATGGGGATTGTTAGCACTTCTTAAACTGATCCACTGATAGAGTATTTACATCTCCTTAGCATCCCATTATCACAGACCATTATCTCCTCCCTTGTTTCAATATTTTGATAGGTGGAATAAAGAAAATTATCAATAACATACATAGTCTTTATGGTACTTTTAAACAAAACTTACATTTTAATATTCCTTGTATATTAAATGCTTTTTGGAATCCTTCAGTGGTTGAGTTGAAATGTAGTTTGTTTGTTTGTTTGTTTTTCTTTTTATATTCCTTAGTTTCTGGAATGTACAATTCAGTAAAATATATGAATTCACATGACATGACACTTTAACCTGAGCTTTTAAGAAAATGTGATGTGATTATAATTCTCACAAGTGATATGGTCTTGATATGGCATCATCTTCTTCTTGGCATAAATGTTTTAATCTCTCCATTTTTGAAGCATGAGCTCTTGTAAGATAAAGATACTTGATTGCATTACATACTGAAGTGTAACTGTGGCTACATCAGAGCTGTCTTCAATTTTATTTATGCAAGCATTCATTTGCAGCATGGTTCATGTTAATACATGAAGTTAAAGAGATTCAAAGTAAGACAGCTTATAATAAATAATTTTTTGTAAATATTGTTTTATCACAAGGTGTATGAGCTTCCTGTGATTATTAAATATTCCCATAGATTAGAACCACTTTGGCAACTTGTTACCATGTGGCTCAGAATCAGGTACGTGACAGAGAGGTTTGGACGTTTTACAATTAGCCATGACCAATGTGATTCTTAACATAGAATGGAGAAAGTGTTGGATTCTGCTTGAAAAGAATAATTTAAATGTTCCATGAGAGCAGAATCAGATGTAAATTTGCCCTTTCCCATTTTTTTGTCTTAATGAACACTTCTCCCATACAAAGGAAACCATACCCTTCAAATTTTTTCTCTTGTACTGTTAATGAAGATAATAGTTGATTCCTAACATCGCAATGATTAATTATAATACACTGATAATAATAAAAAAGCAGACAATAAGTCCGTTTCTCTACATACTAACCAATGTTTAAAGTTAATAAGTAATTATGATGTGAATTCATGTGTGTGATAGTCCCTTCATGTCCATAAGACACTGCTTTTCTATGATACTTGCCAAATGCTGGATCTCCCAATCATTTTTCCTCTCCTCTAAGATGGTTGTTGATCCTTATGTGAAGATAATATACTGATGTGACATCTGCAATTGAGAACTCCATTTCCAGAAAAACACATTATAAAGTATTATTCTTTATGATATCTCTGTGCTTTCAGAATGCAGTGTGCCTGAACCATATGTAACTGCAAAGAAAGAAATGACAGAGCATTATCTGGTACTCTAGTAACTGAGTCAGTGATGAGCAAGGGACAGTTCTTATTCAGGGCATAGTGAAATAGGCAGGAAAAAAGGTATAAGAAATATAAACCCTTGGGAAGAAAAATAAAGTTAGGATAATGTAACGAAACAAAACACAAAACACTCGGCTTTTAAAGCATTAAATTATTGTTTATTAACGTCTCTTATCTTGTAAATAAAATTTCTCCAAATGGATCAGATTAACACAGATAAAGTTCACTGTTTCAGTAATATGTGCCCCACCTAAGTGAATCCTTCAAGCTGAAAAAAATTCCTTTGAGGTGGTAATTAGTAAATATTCTATGGGTATTGTTATTTCAAGAATTAAATTGAGACAAAAGCTGAATTCATATTCAACTTATAGTTGTTGGCAGCCCTCATGTTCACGCTGTTGTAAGGGTCTTTCTTCTCTCTTTTTCATTGATTTTATGTACAAGCATCTTACATCTCTGTCTTCCTACAGCTCCAGTTTGCAGGGATCAAGAGGAGGACAATGAGAAGAAACTGGTTTCTTTTTAACCTGGTCTTAAAAGTTATACAATTCTTTTTTTTTTTTCATTAATGACAATTATTCTAATTTATTTGTATTTTCAAGAAGTCCCTATTTACTGGATATAATGAAAAACCCATGAATCTCAGTACTTGGGAGGCAAAAGCTGCTAGATCTCTGTGAGTTCAAAACCTGGACCACCTAGTAAGCTCCAGCATAACCAGAGGTGCATAGTGAGACTGTGTTTCGAAAACAAAACAAAACAACAAATATGATGTGACTATGACAACAATGCCTAAGACAACAATGAAGAGGATAACTACATCTAAGAAAGCACACATAATTAATCCTCTCACAACAAACCCAAAAGACAAGAACCTCACCACCATAACACCACCTCTACCAACAAACATAACAGGAACCAACAATCATTGGTCTTTAATATCTCTCAACATCAGTGGACTAAATTCTCCAATAAAAGGACACAGGCTAACAGATTGGATATGTTTACAAGATCTAGCATTGTGTTGCATACAGGAAAAAAACCTCAGTGAGAAAGACAGACACTACCTCAGAATAGTAGAAGGCTGAAGAAAGTTTTCCAAACAAATTGTCCCAAGAATCAAGCTGGTTTAGCCATTGTAATATCAAATAAAATAGTCTTTCAACCAAAGGTTATCAAAGGAGATGGGGAAGGATACTCCATACCCATCAAAGGAAAATTCCAGCAAGATGAAGTCTCAATTCTGAATATCTGTGCCCCAAATGCAAGGACAACAGCATTTGGAAAAGAAACTATACTAAAGCTTAAAACAGACATTGTACTCCAAACAATAATAGTGGGAGACTACAACAATGGCTAGATCATGGAAACAGAAACTAAACAGAGAAACAGTGAAACTAACAGAAGTTATGAAACAAATAGATTTATCAGATATCTATAGAACATTTCACCCTAAAATGAAAGAATGTACCTTATTCTCAGAACCTTTTGGTACTTTCTCCAAAATTGACCATATGATCTGATACAACTCAAGACCCAAAAGATACAAGAAGATTGAAATAATCTCATGTATTCTATCAGATAACTTCAAGAACAACAAAAACAAAAGAAAGCCCATGTACACATGGTAAGTGGACAATTCCCTATTCTCTATATAAGGAAGAAACAAAGAAAACACAATAAAAGAAAGTTCTAAACAACAACAAACCTAGTAAAGAAGAAGTCATGCATAGGAATTTAAGTAAAACAAAAGAAAAAGAGAAAGACAAAAATAAAGCTTGGGATTTGATTCTAGATTTTGTCTGTGTTTTTTTGTTTTGTTTTGTTTTGTTTTGTTTCTGTATTTTTTTTTGTTCTGTTTTCCCTTTTCCTTTTCTTTCTCTTTTTTGTTCCTTTTTGTTTATTACTACAATTTTAATTTCTTTGAACATGGTACTGCATGGACATTATCTTAATATTTGAAAAGTGGAAACAGAATGATAACAAATCATCATCAGATTTCAGAACATTATTCTAGGCTACAAGAGCCATAATCTCCATTATGCAGTGACAGATGAGCACTTGCTGAAGTGCCACTACAATGAGCAAGTATGTGGTGAGGAGATGAGAAAGAACGAGAAGGGACAAGTTTGAGCACTATGGAGAGAAGCAGACCTGGAGATGTAAGGGTGGATAGGTTCAGCCTGATGTCAGTAACCTGTACTACCACCTGAGGCTATGGCAAAGTCATGGCCCCATGCTGCTGCTGAGGGGTTCATGGCCCTGAACCAACATTTGTGTTTTGATGTGCATGGTCGTGCAGACATTGCTGGTCTGGTCTGCTTCTGGAACCATCTCTAAATCCAAGACCTGAGCAGAGTTGGCTCTGCTCCTCATCAGTTGCAGCACTTAGGAAAGTGGCCTTCCCCCTTGCCTGGGCATTGTGGGAGAGCTAGCTGCTAGCACAAGAGAGTAGAAGAGCTGTCCTTGTAATTCTTTGGCTGTGTAATTTGCAGTGTCAAGGGCATGGAGAGATATGCTCCTGCCCCCACCAAACCACCCCCCCCAGTCTCAGACAGCCTGTGGCAGGTTGGAGGGCTGAACCTACCCGCTTGCCTTGGTAGTACAGTAGAGCTAGGCCTAGCAGCACGGGTTCAGGAAAGCTGGGCCCACTGCCTGCTCCTCTCCATGGCCCAGATTGATAGTGACCAGTGTCAAAGTGAAATACAGAGGAGCCCATCCAGCCTCCTTATATGGACAATGTGAAAGAGGTGGACCCATGGGCCTGAGAGTGGGTGAGCTGGCCCTACTGCTTGCTGAATACCATACTGGAGAGAGCAGGCTCTGGTGGTGTGAGTAAAGAAGAGCTGGCAGGCTGAATAACACAGTCATCACTTAGGATAAGAATCCAGGGCCCTGTGTTGTCCCTCCCAAACATCCACCTCATGTATGAGTGTCTCGAGTATATTAAGGGGCTTTTTCTGCCAAACAAGGCTGCAGGATCTCCATGATACAGAGAAACAACAGGTGAGAATTTAGTATTAATAATGTAAAAGAAGCCAGAGGCTTCAAACCATACCAATGATGCAAATAAAACTATTTAGCTATGTGTGACATACTATGACACACAGTAGCTTACATTGTAAGATTTTTTTTTATGTTATTCTCTGTCTCTCTCTCTCTCTCTCTCTCTCTCTCTCTCTCTCTCTCATTCTCAAATTGTTCTTATTTTTATTTTGTTGTTTCTTTTTGGGTAGGTGGGAGGTTATAAGGTCAGAGGGTTAATATGTAAAAATGGGAGATGCATGATTTTGGGGTACATGAAGTGAAATTCAGAGAGATTCAATACAAAAATCTAAATTAAGATTAAAAAAAAAATAAAACAAAACCTACTGGACTGAACAAAGGAAGATTGGAGGAGGAGGTGACATTGATTAGTCAGTATCATGGAATCAAAAATGCAAGCCTAGATAGGGAAATGGCTCACATTCCTAGAGAAATGAGGTTACCTGTATCATGTAAGGGAGAAATGCAATCTGTCATAGTAAATGGAACTTAAGACCCAAGACAAATTTTTTAAGAAATATGTTCTGCCACAATTCCTCACACACTAACAAAGGAGGAGAAGGATTTCTTTGTCATGCATAAATGTAAGGCAATGTGCTGATGAAGCTCACAGTGCTCTAGATGTGTGAACATTTGGTACCTTGACATTCGACTTGTATCATTTCAATACAGCAATTCCAGACTTTCACGGAAAGAGTGTTCAAAGCAGTAGAGTTCTCTTCAATATTTGTGTTGTATTAAAAATTATAATGAATCTATCTTTTCTATTATTAATGAGTAATTGTGATTTTTAGTCACCAATCTTTACCATGGTTATTTGAATATGTACTATGGAGTACTCGTTTTAAAGGAATTGAACTATATGTTGTCTATTAAATTACATAGAGTATATTTAAATAAATGTAATATACTTGAGAAATTTAATGGCATTTTGGGAGTGGCTTTATACAATTTTGTAGAATGTGAAGTTCATCACTAAAACATAGCTTTTCTCTGATTTAACATGCTTATATTTGTGATTTATTTAGGACTAAATGTTTTATACCTTTGAACGTAGAATAATATACTTAGTAAAATATAATTCAAACAAATATCTGAAAATGTGAATCTTAGTTCCTGGTTGTTAGCTGGGGCAGTAAATGGTGAAATGATCTCATGTGCAGCATGACTGAATGATACAAAAAACCAATCCTTACATATCATTTCATCAATTAAGTTCCATTGTGGATGAGAATTGAATAGGTTCTCTGTTAAGCTGCTGGAGTTTGTAGTTAGCCATTATGCATAGCATTCACATGGAATAATCTCATATGAAAATTAAAGTTATAATGTCTTAGATTGAATTAACAAATAAACAAACATAAGCATTTTCAAATTGAGTCAAGTTTGAAAATCAATTTAAATCAATAAGAATTCAAATGTTCTGATTGTCATCCAAGTACAAGAACCATATACAACGAAGCAAGGAAGTATTCTGATGAGGGAAAGAATGAGAGAAAGAGTAGATATGAATAGGTACCAAGTTCTCAAAGGATAAAACACAAATGGCTAAAACACAATTTAAAAATGTGCAACTTCTTTAATCATCAGTGAAATCCAAAGAAAAACTACTGTACTATTTCAACTTATACTATTCAGTATGGCCAAGATCAATAAACCAAATTACAACTCATATATATATGTGTGTGTGTGTGTGTGTGTGTGTGTGTGCGCGTGTGTGCACGCGAGCACTCTCATGTCTGTCTATCTGCCTGTCTGGTAGCTCTTAACCCTTCATAAAGCATGTTAGAATCCATACAATCACAGAGATTAGGTACAAAGTAAGAAACTGAATGGAAGGATAGAATCTCATAAGGAAAGGGAATTATAATACTTAGTGAAAGACTGGAGTAGTAAGATTCAGACGGGGGGCAGGGAGATAAGAGAAAGGTAAATGTGAAATATGGATAGGGATATCTAGCACTAATGGCCATTTTAAGAATTTTATATAAACTTCCTGTTATAAAAATTTCTTTAAATATATACATTTCTAAAAGAAATATAAGTGAATTACCAAATAGTGCAGGAGAAAACACTCAAAACAAGACATTATTTTGGCCATCAAGTGAAACCTCCAGTGGCAGTAAAATGTTATATCTTATTGATTTGTTGGCAAAGGGGACCCTATGGAAACCTGTACATATCTGAGGCTATGGCCAAGGCTGATGAAGAACTGATTCTAAGACCCTACTCATAAAGACAGCACCTATATATCATGGTAAACACAGAGAAATTGAGCTAGTTCCTAAGTAGAGCCTTTTTACCCTTATTGACTAGTGTTTATAGTAATGAAAGTTACTCTGCACATCACAAAAGGAGAAAAGTAAACATTAATTGAGTTACAGACCCGGCCATCTACAATGATGACTTGTTCACAAGTTATACACAAATATACACAAGTTATACTGATAGTGGCACAAATGGTATGGACACCACAGCCAATCCCTAGAATTCAGTTTCAGTGACCAAGAAACTGAGACATGGTAAGCCATGGAACTAGGGGAAACCTAATTTTTTCTTTTCTTTTTCTTTTTTTTTCAGCTAAAACTACTGTTTTAGGGGTCATGACTTCTTTGGGGCTCAAACAACCCTTTCAATGAATATGCCCAAGACAATCAGAAAGCATAGATACTTACCATTCATAATAGTAGAAAATTACACTTATGAAGCAAAAACAAAATTATTTTATGATTGGGATCACCACAATGTGAGAAACTGTATGTTGAGAACCTCTGTGCTAAAAGACCATAACAATAAAATGAGGGATAATGACAATTTGTTATATTCATAGATCAGTGTCTCACTTAGCAACTATCAAAGAAACTGAATCTTGTAGTAGATGGGAACTAATGCAGAGACCCATAGATGGACAATGTTTGGGCAGTAAAATGCCTTGGACACTCAATGCTAAATGAAGTGTTTCCACCAATCCTTCCTGTGTAGGCTCAGATTACTACAAGGAAGCAGAATGTACTTTCAGATAAAACTGGATTGATGCATACATGCACTTACAAAGATTGTGGCCACAGACATAGGCCCTGCAAAGGTTTCAGCCACATGGAAAAGCTGTGCTCAGAGAGGGAAGTGGACAGTGGCTCCCATCTTAACTAACAAGCTATGCCCAGTTGACATCTGCTTACCAAAAAAAAAAAAAAAGAATTTCTCCAGTGGAGTAGGCCTGGGTAGGTATATAAACCACATATGAGTAGAGATTCCAAGGCTAGAAATAGATGGCTAATACAAAATGAACTCAGTGGTATTTTGTAGACATTTTGTATCATGGCTCTCTCTTTGTCTTACTGGCTTTTTGCTTGTATATTATGAGTTCTATGTTTGCATTTTAATGGACTTTGTATTTGAGTGTGCTTCTTGTGGGGTTGATGTTTTTATATATATATATTTTAAATCCACTGTTTTATTTGACTATTAAAAAGAGAGAGAAATAAAGTCTGTAAAGTTGATGGATGTGATGGTGGGGAGAATTTAGGAGAAGCTGAGGGAGGACAAACTATAATGAGAATATATTGTATGAAAAAATTTTAATAAAATATATAGAAATATAAAAATTGATAAACAAAAGTGAATGAATTATGCAATTGATACCATTATTTTAGCTATGCTCATAATCATATGCAGATTATCATATAACAAACTTGTAGTAACTCTGACCACTAAGCAAACCAGTCTGATTAATTTTCATTTAAGTTTGCATTTTTCCAAACTGTTTGCTACACAACAATTTCTATAGAAACAGTGTTTAAGGATATATCATCTATACTCTTCTCAGTAATTTACCAGAATGAGATAAAATTGATGAATAATGTCTGATGACTAGGGTCAACTACCATCTGTATATGGTTATTATTGGATTTTGATGTGCTTTGTACTTGAAGGGATGATATTCCCCTTTATTCTTCTTGATTTGATCCAAGTCCACTGTCACCCACTACATCATCCTTTGGATCCTAATTACATGTCCCATACCCTAAGCAAGAAAGATTATCAGTATCTTTAGTTCCTTACTTTCTGTCCATCAGAGAGTTTCTCCTTTTAAATCTCATCTGAAAGAATAACCTACAGCAATGGTAATATACTTCAAAATTAACTGATTAGAAACCTCAACTCCAATTGAAATTTTTCTCAATATTACACTATAAGCATTCTTATTGAGAGAATTTTATTTTATTATATTCACCAATTATCATTGTCCCCTTCACCCCCTCTCTCTCTTTCTCTCTCTCTTTCTTTCTCTCTCTCTCTCTCTCACACACACTCTCTCTCTCTCTCTCTCTCTCTCTCTCTGTATGTGTGATTGTATAAGGATTCATATCATACCCAAATGTAAATAACATTTAATATTCTCTGAATTCTTGTGCTTCATTTTAAATTAAACTCTCAAATCTGTATTATATTGAAATATCATCTCTTCAATAAATTTCTAAAATCAAACCAAAAATGTCATGAAACGAAAAATATATCTAAAATTATGTCATTCTTATTCAATTGTTAAATACATTTCAGGGTATAATTACTGAGGGATCAATTTCTGTCTACCAGTTTCTTGGTAGTTCATCCATTTCACAATTTGCTTTAATTTCAAGTCTACCTCAAGGATATCTCATATTCTATCATGTTAAACCCCTTGTCTTATCATGTTAGACCCACTACAATATGCTTCATGTTGGAATTATTGTATCATGGATATAGTGACATCTGACAATTTTTCCGATGACAGAATAGTGAGTAAAAAAGCAATATTGTACAGGTCCATCTTATAATCAAGATAAGACAATTCTGCCAAGATGTGTCTCAGAAGATAATATCTTGGAAGTCTACAGAAGGCTATAAAAGTCACATCATTTACCTGAGATTACTTATATTTGAAGCATGTAGGCAGTAGAGAAGAGAATTTTTCTTCGTTTTATCAGGTTCATATTTCAAACATTGTCAATAATGATTGAGGATTATATGACAAAGACTGAGAAGAATGAGGATTCATCAATGATATAAAATGCAAAAAAGTGAAGCAATATGTGCACTCAAAAGATACATGCATAGAAAAAGCCAAGGAACAAACAGTGACTGCTCTATCTAAAATTTCACGTAATATTTGAATAAAAATTAGGTATTCACAATAAATACACTGGAAGGATTATAGTGTTTTAGAGCAGGAAGAAGGAATTAATTTATCCTACGTGGTTTATGATAAAAATGAATTCTTCTTAAATGATAAAAGATATTTTAAGGGTGAAACCTGCTGTACAACTCAAATTTACATATAGAATAGTAGAGGATTAATATGAGAAAGATGGAGATTGAATTGTAACCTACATAGTGACAAGCTGAATGATTCCTGCTTCATTCTTGCCAAGTTTGATAATTTCATGCAGAAAGCAGTTTGAATACATTTTAAAAATCCTCAGATACTTTTTAAGGCAAACATTGCACCTCACTGAAACATATCAAAGCAAAGCTGGCACTCATGTTTAGAGGTCTTTAAGGTCTCTCAGTGAATTTATTTCTTTTTTTTAACAAAAAAGTAATTGAAAGTCATGACAAAGCTCAAATATAGGTTCAATGATTAACAACATTCTTACCTGTAAGTGCACATATTTATATATTCATATAAACCTAGTATGCTTTAATAGACATAATGCTTTCATAGTAGATTTAGTGTAAGAGTTGACTTTAAAGAAAAACAAAAAACAAAACAAACAAAACCAAACAAAAAAGCAAAACAAAACACCCTCCTGTTTAACTTTCTGATAATTGAGTCTGATATACAGGATAAGCTTCCAAGGGCTAACACTGTCTTATTTAATCCTTTCTGCAGGATACAAAGCACCTAACCTAGAAGCAGAAAAATTCAAGCTAAAACAAGACTATATGATGATAGTTCAAAAAAATTATAACCTTTAAAAAATGACAAATCAAATGAATATTTTCTGGCACATGAAATTCTAAGGTATTCAAACCTGAAAGTAATGGAATACTATGTGTTTCTTAATGCATTTATTTGGTATGGATGAGCTAAGGGTGATAGTGAAAGGCTGTGGAGGGCCACCGAAGCTAAATGGTCTTCAGAGTCTAACATATTTAGTTGATGACTCTTTGTGGATAAAAAAGATTGAATGCTTACCCTTGTTCTAGCCTAGAGAATGAACCTTCCATGATGTACTTCAAATTGCTCCAGCAGAATTTTTTTAAGTCATATTTTTTTCCAGTGGTTACTTTGATGACAAAAACTCTTCCAATGTCTTTCAATTAAGGTTTCTGTTTTTGAGTGAACAGTCTGCTTTTATTGCTAGCAACAGAAAAAGCACATTAACCAATGTAATATTCTAATGACTTTTTCCAAGAAATCCATTACCTTGTATAATTATAGAATTGAATTGACCATTTCACATAAACTTACCAGTGATTAGTAAAACCAAAAAACAGTCAGATTTTATTTTTAAAGATGTTCAATAGAATGAAAAAAAATCCCAATTTGTTTTATATAGATAACTGAAGCTGATAGTGGAACATACTTTGTTTGCAAGGGTTACTCAGAGGCCAGGAACTATTTGCATTTCTATAAAATTGATGATTTCTTGGAAACTGAATTAGGAAGTTCCTCTGTGTCTCCTGACTGAACACCAGAAAGTACTGATTGAACATGGATAAGCCTTGTTCTAGAAACTGGGTGATGTTGACAAGCTTCCTTCATTCAGACTGGCTAAACTTATCATGACCATCTTATTCAGGACTCCTTATTCTCTCTCTCTCTGTGTGTCTGTCTGTCTGTCTGCCTGTCTCTCTCCTTCTGCTTTTAATTTTTTGCTATTAACTCATAATCAGATGGTCATCGCTGACCTACATTCATATCTATAGTCTTCAGGCTAATCATTAACTGTGTTTATTAATTATCATATCCCTCATCCAGTTTTAAGGAGTTATGTTGTTCACAAAGAATTACTTACCTGACTCTACATGTAAGGAAAACTATATTCATTTAACCAAATGTGATTAAATAAAAAAATGTCAAAAATAAATTTTATAACACCTTAATTCTATATATTCATCTGAGGAACATATTTATATTTACTAATGAAAATGATTGATGGAGAATTACTTTAGTATTTGCAAACGTAAAATATGTGGCTAGAAGACAATGTTTACACTTGTGCTTAGAAAAGTTGGGAATTAATTCACATAGTGAGAAAATTCTTGATGTTCATGTCTGATGTTATCAGGCATTGATGAGAGCTCCTATTTGAAGACAAATGGTCATAGACTGTGATAATTCACCCCATTTCAATGTATAAGTGGAAAAAAACAAATTTTTTATTTCATTTTACATTTTTTCTCATCATGTAAGACACATGTACAGAGAGAGAAGATATCTTTACAGTATACTGTTCACTTGAAATTGAGTTGGTGACATGCTATTTGTACTCATATTAATCCTTTCCTGATAGTGATATAAATATATGGATCCTTTTAGATAGCTGCTATTTGTGGCAATCTTAGGGTAAAGTAGACAATTTACTGAAAATTAAGGAATGGATACCCATGAGTAAAGTCATGAAGTAGAAAGAAGAGATTAGTGGTGGCTCAGACATGCTCCATACTGCTTCATTCATTTCTTTGAGCTCAAGGTGAAACTGAGAACCTTTGAATCTCGCTTTCACCATTATAGAAGATGAAGACACCAATTTTACAGATTTTATTGAATTTAATTAAGCCATAAATAGCAAGAAGATGAATCAATTTGGAATTTAAATTTAAAGATGATATATTGAAAAATAAGGTTGTCATTACTCCTATACCTATTCAATATAATATATACATATTTTATACTAAATTCAACAAATACTGTAATCTTCATCTAGAATATATATATATATATATATATATATATATATATATATTCACTCTGTGTGAGTATAGTGTTGAAATAATTTCAGTTCTTAGAATGCTTGTTAATAATTCACTAAATACTGACCACCACCTCTGTGATGATACTTCTCATATTGACTGATTAGCTTGATGAGTAACAAACTTAAAATAATAAATCAGTTTATATATTATGAACTAAGATGTTAAACACTATGTAAATATTCATTGAAGTGTATGAGTTTTTTTTCCTTTTACTTGACTTTTAAGTTGTAAAATAGCAGACTTGTAGTGACTATTGTTAAGATATAGATTTATATTAAGTGTTTGGCATTTGACCAAACTAGAGATGTTTCTGATCTTTTATGATTAATTCTGTTTGAAGTTTTTGCTTTTTCTTAAGTCATATTAATTTTGGCAATCATGATGAGTCTTTTAGTATGTCTGCATTAATTCTAGAAGTATATAATCATACTTGGTTGTCAGGTGGAAACTTGTGTTGAAAATTAACTGAAGACTCCTCACCCAACAGTAAGGTATGTGCTGTGGGAAATATTACAAAAGGGAGGAGCATCCTGCTCTATACCCAGCTACTCTTTGCCAGGACAGTCTAGGTCTCACTGCCTCCACCACTAGTCCCATGCAGTGACAGATCATGGTTCTTTCCGGGCAGTTTCTGCTCGCATTCCCAGCCATCCACCTCCTGTGGTCAGTGGTCGAAAATCCCAATAACCCAGTAAAATCAAACTCTAGAGGCTTGTAAAATTTTCACCCCACAAAATGCCCATACAATGAACTCAGAGCCAATTGATATTGATAGAAACTATCCACCTAGATAAGACAAACTGTCCTGTAATTATCTATCCCTTATAAGATATTCATAGCTACCTGTGGCTATTTAAAGCCATATGGAATCTGGATCATTTTTCTCTTCTTCCACTTTCTTCCCTTTTTTTCTACCTGTCCTTGTCTCTACCTCTGAAACACTTAGCTCCGCCTCTCTGTTCCCTGACCAATCACAGGCTTCTTGTCATATTAATATTTAAATTAATTAGGGGAAAATGTTGCTACAGGTATGCCTTCTAACTTCTTTATTGAACATTCATTCTATCCCTCCTTGCAATGTCATTGTAGTATACATTTATCCCAAAAGTACTTACTCCCCATTCATTTAACTCCTTTTACAATTGGTCACATTAAAGTCTCTTAAAGTGAAATTGCATAAACAGTAAAATTATGTTATAAAAAAGATGATTAGGCTTACTTTCTAATGAGAATATTTGAAAAATACATATGCTTGAAATTTTTCACATGATTTGTTCTAGACTAGAAATACATTATTCTCAATCTATGACTTTTGTAAAATTTTTATAATTTAAAATTCATAAATTGATGAAGGACAACCATTTCTGATACTAGTTGTCAAGTAACAAAATCCAGTCAGCTACAAACTCATTTTGTGTATATTCTTTATTTACTAAGGTTTGTGCCCAATGTGCTGTGCTCCATCAACTGGTTTGTACCCTAAATATATACTCTGTTCTATGGTTTTTACTCTTCGTGTTTATTCATTTGCTTGTTTGCATGTCAGATTAGCTCTAACCATTATACTACAGTTAATTCCTCTATTATTGAGAAAACTATTTATTTCTCTTCCTCATGTGTTGTTTTAACAGATGGGCAAATCAATTACATTTATGGTTAAATGCAAAGCTCTTAGGAAGATTTTCCTAAGTCTGATTTTCTAAATTTCAGAAGTCAAAAGAAAGAATTTTGAGTAATCTCACTCAATTACATATTCTACCCTCAAATTAAACTTCCATTCAAGAGCAATGTCTAAACCCAAGCATCATTCACAGTGCCTTTGACAAGCAGAAAGACTGAACTTTCAAAACACCATTTTCTTCATTAGACCTCCAGTACTTTGCTAATAGGAATCTGCCCCTCAGCTCATAATTTCAGCTTTCTTATCTGTGCGGCTTCAATTTTTATCACACGTTTGTGGTTTGCCAAATTGATCTGAATCAATTTCTGTTGCTCTCAAGTTCAGAACACACCTAATCTGTCTATTCAATTAGATTTTCTCTAGTATTATGATATTTAAAGTACACATCCTAGTAACTAATAGTTGCAATAGATTATGAGAGCAAAGAAAAAGGTGTTTCCTTTTAATTTTCCCTTTGTATTAATGAGGGATTTAAAATAGGATATTATGTCTGTCACCCTAATAGTTTGGATCATTTCCTTTTAGCCATTAAATAAGGACAATTTAGGGATATAAAGCCGAGTTACATGCATTAGACTCTAGTATAGATCAAACAACAGATTCTCTGGGTACAGGGGATTTTATTTGCCGCATTTCTGGACATATATGGTCTGCCTGGACAGACTCCCCAGTACATCAAGACACAGAATAAAATATTTTTTGATGAAATAAATGTTATTAGAGATAACCACTATTTATTCACTAACATAATTAACATTTTCTGTTTAGAAAAAAAACTATAGTTATACTGAACTTTAGTATTTCATACTATATTTTTTACATTAATGAAAACAATTTTTTCTAGAATTTAATAACACCTAATATCTGTTTTTCATATCTTAATTACTTTTCCAGAAAAGATACTTATTGGGTGATCATTTGCTTTAAGGAAATAAGAATTTATTCCAAGACCACTTTGTGTGATCTTGGCCAGAAACACAGATTAAAATGGTATGACATTCTGTGCTTCAATATGAAAGCAGTTTTATGACATTTTATTTTGTGGTTTTACAGAACAAAGAAAGTAATAAATTAGATAAAAGTAAAATACATTAGTACATGAAGCACAGAGTCAGTTACAGTGTAGTGGGGAATACTTTCCATCGGCCCAAGATGCTATTTGATGATATTCTTAGCTTTTGGATTGGTGGAAAATACTGGCCTGCTAAATTAATAGATTCTAAAAAAAAAACTATCTATTAATCATAAGATATGAGTTCCAACACAGAGGTGTGCAAGGAATGGATGGTCTTGGGTTCTAGATGTAGCTCAAGATAAGAAACTTATCTGGATCTGTAGTTTTCCATCTTTCCACTGTTTTAGCCAGTGTTTGCAGACACAGGTTCTAGAAGCTCTTGTTCATAGTACCCCCTGCTGGTCAAGTATCACACCTTAAGCATTTTGGAGTCTTATTTATTAAATATTATAATTTTACTTTCCTTTTTAGTTTCTAAAAACAAGTATATTATAAAGAATAATATTTATCAGAGTTCGACTAGAAAAAGAGAACAACTGGAAAATGAATGTTAATGGAGTTACCATGATAAATTTGATATTTACAATTGTGGGAGATGGGTAATTTATCTGAAATCTACAGTGCAGTAACCAAGAAGAACAGGCTAGACCTTTCTGATGAGGCAGAAACTCTATTTTCCATGAGAGATTCATTTTTGTTCTTAGTCCCTTTGCACTTGCCCATTCAGGACCACCAAGATAATTTCAGATAATCTGACTTATTTGAAAGCTGACAATACATGTTATGTCTATGGTTATATTTACAGCAATACTGACAGAAGTGTCTGTATTGTGAGAAACAAACTTTGGCATTCTCTCCAGATGCTTATGGTTGAACTGCCTTATACTCTCAGACATTTTTGTTCAGGAAGTCTTATGGTATATAATCATTCTTCTGAGAAAATTTCTTAACACACTTGACTAAAATCCTAATCCTTATGTTGAATTTCAGTTGATGTATTTTTGGGACTTGGAAATGGATGTTTTATTTTAACCCTTCTCTTCAAACATAAATCAATTTTCATTTCTCTCTTTCTTCCATTCCTCTTTCCCTTCTTTTCATTCTGTGATCAATTTGGCAAAAGTCTACTAAGCTTTAAAAAAACTAGTCTTGAAGTATAATTTACTTCCTCTATGGTTTTCTTTTTTCACTTTCTTTAAGAATCAATTTATTATGTTTATTCATGTGTATACCTGAAAAAGTTTATGAAAACAATGTGTGTGGGGTTTCAAGGAGGACACAAAATGTTTCATCCTTGGAACTGGAGATAGAGATGATTGTGAGCCACCAGATATGGGTGCTGGTAACCAAAACTGAATTTTCTGCAAGAACAATTAGCTTTTTACACTACTAAACTACCTCTCTAGCCCCTTTCACATTTTTAAAAACCTAACATCCATGAAATGTTTTCAATCCTTGTTTCTTTATTCTAGAATCAACTTAAAGGTGTTTCAATTAATATTTTTGTTCATAATTATATTTTACATTTCACTATGGATCTATTATTTTTGTCATACTAAGTTAATAAGATAAAGTATATACAATTTTTTTAGTTTGTTTCTTTTGCTGGTTAGTTGGTTTCTTTGATCTTTAGATGTAGCTGCTTGTATTATGAGTGGTAATTATGTTCCCCCAAAAATCTGTTTGCATGAGATAGTCTGTGAGTAGTTTTTGGAAACATGCCCCCAGTTGGTTCTGGTTAGTAAATAAAGATGTCAGGAGCCAATAGCTGGTGAGGACAGCCAGAAGTAGGATTTTAGGATTTCTGGGCTTGGAAAAAGGAGGAGGAGAAGCAGAGGAAGAATGAAGACATACCTTACTTTAGTAGAGTGTGGAGAGAGGATACACAGAGGCCACCATCAGGTAGAGAAGCAAGGAAAGTATTCTGTGTTCTGGCCAAGAAAGTACAGCTCAGAGGGCTGCACAGATAGATCTAGGGATGCCAAGATGGAACATAGAAATTAGTAAGTAGTAACTTTAGAATTGTTGACAGGAAGTAGATTCTACCAGCATAGAGGCTAGGCAATTGCCCAGGCCTATTGTGCTGTTTAAGGCGTATTAAAATACGAAGGCTCTGTGTATGTCTTTCATTCAGAAACATAAACCACTGGGAAGGGTAGCAACCCTGCTGAAGGATTTATTAATTATTAATTAATTCTACATTTAGGTACTATAAATTTTATTAAACTAAAAAACTCTAGCTTGAATAGTGAGGGAATAAAGTAAAACACAGATGGATACCCAGAGAGAAAGGTAAGATCTTATGTTCCAGGCTCTCAGGTTAAGAATCCTTAGCAATGTAGGTCAGGATGTTTATTATATAAGTTGAACAAAAAAACCAGAGTTGTTGGATAAAGATGAAAAAGAAGGAAATATTATTACACAGAGATTAAATAAGAAACTAGGGCTTTTTAAATGCACGTAGATCAAAGAGGCAGGTTTAACACTTCTATGTAGGAGCAGTCTTGAAGCCTTAAATTTCCTAAGAGATCATTCATGTATAGTAGATTTCCATACATTGGTGGATGAATCCAATTACAAAATGGTTCATGATTCAAATAACACTCATGATACTGTTGTATGGTGGGCATATATTGCTAAGAAAGTCATTGCTCTAGCTCATTAGTTTTCCACCGGGATATGATGCTGATTACTTTTCTTCTCTAGTCGCATGGCTAGCAACTTCAAGTATTTGAAGACCTGGTTTGCGGAAATGAATCTTCCACATCAGTGTCATTTGGATTTCTTCATGTTCTCTTACTCAACTGTATAGTGTCTTCAAAAGTAGGGTCTGACTAACAAGTTCTGGTAGAAAACTAAGACCAATTGAAGTAATTATTAATCACTAAGGGAGTCTAAGAGACCCCAATGATGAAAGCCTTGAAAAGAGGTAACATATGATAGGTAATAAGCTTTTATTTAAAAGCCTAAGAGGTATAGAAGAGGTATCACTAAACCCCCTCCCCATTAGATATTAACTGCACTGAAACATCTATTTATGTATATGTGTATACTTTAGGATTTGTCCACTATAGTAACTGTTCATATAGATTTTCAAAGCCCATTAATATTTGTTACACACACATACACACACACACACACACACACACACACACATTCTGTTCTATCTTTCCTTCTCATTTCTTCTTTAACCCTTTCCTAGTTTATAATTCTCTTGTCATGATTGTATATTAAACCAAAGGAATTGAGAAGAATTCAAGGTGTTTTTCTTTAATTTCCATTTTTCAAATAATTTTATATTACCAAGTCTAAAACTGCTTGCCTACATTGGTAATATAATTTGAACCAATTGTCCAGGGACTGCTTAGAAACCATTGAATTTTGACCCAGAGCTAATTTTTTCCAGCTTGAAGATAAATTTCTCCATTATCTGCTTGGCCATGGTTTCATTTGCTTATTGACATTTGTATTCATATTAAGCTCTTTAATAAGACAAATACTTGTGTTAAAAGAAAAATGAAAAAGAATGAATGACTCTAATTAAATTTGCTGAAGTTTTTTTTCCAATCACATGAAGCACTTGACCTTTGCGGTACTTTGGAATGAAGTGGGAAATAACTCATTATATCATTACATTTAGTCAAATTTATTCTTAAGAATAAATTGTATAATAAAAAACTATTATTCAGCTGAATTTTAGGTCAGAAATAAGTCAATTATCCTTTACTTTTTATAAGAGAGGCAAAAAAGGTCTATATTTGAAGTACAGTAAAAAAAATTGCTGCTATTCTTATAATCTCATGATTTAGTGTCTGTGGATTTTAAACAAATATGTTAGACTTAAATTTCCTTACCATAAGATATTTTGATAAAATTATCCTAAGTCAGAGCCTTGACTATATTAATAGTTTTGTTTTCTATCAAATCTTAAAAAAATTTCAGGTTTCTTTTAGAAATCCACATATTTTAGTATGAATGCAGATTATAGACTCTACAAAATTATTGAAGCTTCAAAAAGAGAAAGTATGAAGAAACAACTGAGATAACATTCCTACAAAGAATATTGACATTACCAGTAGAGAAAAAGTTTATACACATTTTTTGTATTTGATGAGACATATAACCTATTATATTTTCATATTTGATGAGAGACACATAATGTGTCTTTCAAACTTGACATATAGAAATTTCCATTTTAACACATGACAGAACTAGATAATTTTCCCTGGAATTTTAAGCGTTTAAGAGATTTCTTAACACACAATTATATGAAAGACTGGGAGCATAGCTCAGTTAAAACATTCAGCTACCATATGTGGGCTTAGATATTTGGTTCAATGCCTACACTTAAACAAATTATATGATAATAAGAACGCTTTCCTTATCAATACATATGTTGTTATTACTTTTCCCATTGGGTTGATAACTTTATGTTCTTCATATGTTATTTATTGTTATACAGAGTGTCTCACTCGTAAGCTGAATTCATTTTATTGAATTGTTTTAAATGTTTACTAGTTTCAATTCTTTCAATTTGTTTCTCTATATGACTGTCACTGTTTTATTCAAAAATTTTATCATTAGCCATTCCTTTGCATTTATATTTCAAATCATTAATTTGTGTTTTTAATGGTTATTTTAAGCTTTCATAAATAACAGGAAATATTGAATAAACAAAGTTTTGTTTTCTTATTTGTTATTGGGCTATAATTATGCAAATTTGAAAATTGATAGGTGGGCATAATGTTATTTGCACAGTGTGAAGATTCAAATGCTTATTTCTGTTTCCCCTAAATCTGGCTGCAGTCCTTCTTGAGAGAATCTCCTATCTCAATCTTGTGTAAACAATAGCTCCCCAATTGTTCTCTGATGTGTCAAGAAATAGAGTTTAAGGGTCAATGACATAGCAAGAAAAAGAGGTTGGAATTCTTGCCAGCCAGGGGAGGCAGTGGGAGAGAAAGGAAGTAGAAAATTAGCCTTGAGACAATAGCTCCATCAGAGAATGCCATAAAATGCAAGTATCTTGGAGATTATGGCTAGGAGGAAGTCAAATTAGTTTACATATTTAAAATAGAGTAATATTGTTCAGTTGTTGTACCTCAAAGCTTGATAAACAAATATAATAATCCAGTCTCAATTATCAAACTAGCGCAATTATTTTAAAAACCACTAAAAAACCTACTATTCTATGGACACTTTACTATTTCTTATTGATGTGATTAAACGAATATTGAAGTAGATATCAGTTAAGCAACAGTACTTAGCTGTTAACTAAATCAAATAAATGAAGCAAGCATCTAAAAATTGTTCTGCTCCACACCTGTCAAATTCATATTGTTCTCAACAGCACATGTAACGTTTTCTAAGGTAGATCATTTTTATATCATAAAAGAGTTTCAATAATTTTGAAATCTGAAATCACATCGAGCATCATTCATAATTACATACTACAAAATTATAACAAATACTTTACAAATTGTAAACATTTATGAAAATTAAACTATTTCTTCTAGAAAATTATGGAAACAAGGTTGAAATTCAAAATTTTTTTATGATACCAAACAACAACAACAACAACAAAACAATGCCTCAGTTTATTACTATGTATCAGAATGAATACCAAAAGGAAAATATATAGTAATTAACTGGTTTATTAATAAAATAAGAAAACTAAAGATCACAGCATAAGCTTGTACCAAGACAACAAGAAAAAATAGAAATCCTATTTCAAAATGGATCGAAAGAAATAATGTATATTTTGTAGAAACAGAGACTAACAACAAAGCAATTATGCAAAGAACATATCAGTGAAATATTAATGGAATTACAAAACTTATATAGAATACAAAGAAAGAAAAGGAAAATACGTAAATATATTAAATCAGAAATCAAAATCAAAGCAGTTGTCAATGCTACCACCAGAGAGATAGGAAATTAATGATTATTATGGACTAAAATTTGATAAGAAAAGAAATGTACTAACTCTTAGATATGTCATATTCCCAACACTATACCTCAAAATGAAAAAACTTAATACATTGATGAAAACAATACATGCATGTACACATACACACTGACATACAACGATGTGCACACATGCATATACACATACCAATACATATCAAATAAAGAAAATTGACGAAATGAAATCATACAGGAATTGTAAGTTGTTAAGAGAAAAAAATATTCTTTGAAATGTGCAAGACTAGAAAGAAGGCATACAAATCAAAGACTAGATCATTAAATGTAACATGTTATATTTTCCGAAAAATCCCAGTTTTTTGTTTGTTTGTTTGGTTGTTTGTTTGTTTGGTTGGTTGGTTGTTTTTGTTTTGTTTTTAATTGGAGATTTTCTTAATTTACATTTCAAATATTACCCCCTTTCTTGGTTCTCCTGGACACCCCATACCCCATTCCCCATTCCCCTGCTTCTATAAGGGTGTTCCTCTACCCACATACCCACTCCTACCTCTCACTCTAGAATTCTCCTACACTGGGGCATCTATCAAGCCTTCATAGGGTCAAGGACCTCTCCTCCCATTGATGCTTGACAATGCCATCCTCTGCTACATATGCAGCTGGAGCCATGGGCCCTTCCGTGTGTACTCCTTGATTGGTAGCTTAGTCCCTGGGAGCTCTGGGGGTTCTGATTGGTTGATAAGTTCTTCCTATGGGGTTGCAATCCCCTTCAGCTCCTTCCGTCCTTTCCCTAACTTTTCCATTGGGGACCCCATGCTCAGTCCAATGGTTGGCTATGAGTATCCACCTCTGAGCAACACCCTATCATTCTCTGTGTGTCTCTTTGTGTCTCTGCCTCCTTATCTGTGTCATTTGTCTCCCCCCCCCCGTGTGTGTGTGTGTGTGTGTGTGTGTGTGTGTGTGTGTGTGTGAATATGGTCACAATATATTCCTGTCAAAGTCAAAGCCAATCTCAGGAGTTAGTCCTGCCTGTCAGTTTGTTTGACTCATGGTCATTTTGTTATTTGTGACATCCATAATGCTAGCTGCCACCTTGTTTCTGGAATTGGCCTTTTTCTACCCCCCATCTCTCCATAGGAACACTGAGATTAAAGAGGCATAGAAAGAAGCAACTTCCTTGATGTTTCAGGAGAAACAGTTACTCTAAAGCATTTTCTTTATGGCTATTGAGAATCTATTGCAATTGAGAATAGTGATAACATCAGCATAATGGTTCAAAACATTCCTAATGCTCCAACCATTTCATAGAGTTCCTTCTGCTATGATGACCTCCAAAATTCCTTTTCTTTCCAATTTGTGTTTTGCTAATTCTATGAGTTGTATTATGAAATTACCTGGCATGCAGATATGATATATGGCCTCTGTAGGTGTTGCTTGACCCCAAAGAGGTTGCTACCCACAGTTTGATACTGCTGCTCTACTAGATCTTTTATTTTGAGGATGTGTTTTTATATGAAGCTGAAAACTGTAACTTCAAACTCAGAGAAAAATTGTGTTAAAATTTTTGATGGTGATTGCTTTGAACCTTCAGATTTGCCTTAACGTAGGATGATCATTTTTACTATATTAATCATAGTGTTCCATGAGCACTGGATGTCTTTCCATCTATTGATATCTTCAATTTCTTTCTTTAATGGATTAAAATTTTGTCATAAAGAACTTTCATTTGCTTGGTTAGAGGTATCCCAAGATATTCAATATTACTCGTTGCTATTTGGAAAAGTATTTTCTTTGTCCTGACTTCTTTCTCTGTCCATTTGTCATTTTTCATTAATTTATTTATTCACTGTACATCCTGATTTAAGTCCTATCTCTCCCCTCCAAGTCTTACCCTCACACCTCCTTTCCCCATTACCCTCCCATTCTGAGGAATAGGAGAGGCCCTCAATGGAAACCAACACACCCTGGCATGTCAAATACCAGCAGCACTAAGCACATTGTCTACAACTGATGACAAGAAAATGATTTTTTTCATTCAATTTGTATTTTCTTGGTCTTCTTCAGTTGTCTCATTGCTCAAGCTTTGGCTTCAAGTATATTGAAGTATATTATATTGACTAGGTATGATAAGAGTGGACAACCTTGTCTTGTTTCTAAATTTACTGAAATTACTTAGAATTTTTTTCTATTTAAGTTGATGTTAGCTATGGGTTTGCAATAAATTACCTTTAACATGTTGAGGAATATCCATTGCATTCCTAAACTCTCTAGGACTTTGTTGGCTTTTGTCAAAAGCTTTTGTAACACCTAATGAAATAATCTTGTAGATTTTACTTTCAGTTTGTTTATTTCATGGATAACATTTATAAATTAATGTATGCTAAATGATCCCTACATTTATGGAATGGTATCTACTTGGTCATGTTGGATATTATATCCTTTGTGTTGTTGGATTTTGTTCCCAAGTATTTTATAGAGAATTTTGCATGTATATTCAAAAGTGAACTTGGTATGTAATTTTGTCTTTTTTTGTTAGGTTTCAGGGTAACTGTGGCTTCATATAATGAGGTGGGCAGTGTTCCTTCTGTATCTTTTTTGTGGAACATTTTGAAGAGTACTAACATTAACTCTTCTTTCAATTTCTGGTAGAATTCTATTCTAAAGCCATTCGGTCCTGAGATATTTTTGGTTGGAATATTTTTATTGAAGCTTCTATTTCACTGTAGTTTATTTGTTTAAATTGCTTATCTTTTCTTTACTTAACATTGAACAATGGTGCCTTTAGAGAAAATTATTCTTTTCTATAGAATTTCCAATTTTGTGGAGTACAGTTTTTTTAATGTATGTCCATATAATTCATTGAATTTCCTTGGTGTCTGTTGTTATTTTCCTATATCTTCTAGTTTTGTTAATTTGGGTAATTTCTCTACTTTTTACTTAATTTGCATAAGAGTTTGTTGATTTTTTTTTATTTTCTCAAAGAACCAACTCTTTGTTCCAGTGATTCTTCACATTGTTATTTTGTGTTTATATTTTATTGATTTCAGGCACAAGTTTGATTATTTCTTGTGGTCTATTTATTTTGAGTGTGACTTCTTTTTGTTGTTGACTTTTCTGATGTGCTATTTATCCACTACTATTAAATCTCTCCAATCGTTTTAAAGTAGGCACAAGTGCTATGAAATTACCTTTAAGAACTGCTTTTATTGTAAATATAAGTTTGAGTAGTTTTTGTACTAATTTTCATTCAATTTATGGAACTGTAATTTCTGACTTGACCCTATTTTTACTCAGTATAGTACGGTTCAATTTCCAGGTATTTCTCTCTTGTTTATGATATCAAGCTATAATCATAGAGCAATCCAGAGTGTCATTCAATTTGATTTTACCTATTGAGACTTGCACTGCATTCAAGTATGTGGTCAGTTTTGAAGAAGGTTTAATGTGTTGCTGAGAAGGTTGCATAATCATTTGATTGGGGTGAAACGTTCTATGAAGTTCTGCTAGGTCCATTGACTTATGACAACACTTAGATCCAGAACTTGTCTCTTCAGTTTTGTTTGGATGACATATCTGTTAGTGAAATTGGTATATTGACCTCTCCCACTGTGAGTGTGTGAGGTTCAATATATAGTAGTATTTCTCTTATGAACTTGGGTGTTCTTGCTTTGCATGCATATCTGTTACATAATGTAATCCCCTCTTGATGGATTTTTCTTTTATCAAATGTCAAGTGTCTCTCCATATCTCTTCCAAATACCTTTAGTTTGAAGTCTATTGTTTTTTAGACATTAAAATGGAAATACTAGCTTACTCTTTTTCCATTTGCTTGAAATATTTTCCCATTCTTTTACACTGAGGTAATATCTGTCCTTGATGTTAAAGTGTTTTCTTGAATGCAACAGAAGCATGGTTCTGTTTTTTGATCCTTCATGCATTTCTGTGTCTTATTAGGGAATTGAGCCCACTGATGTCAATAGATATAAGTAAGCTGCTGGTTGATGAAAATTATTTTGTTTTCATGATAGAGATACTGGTAGTGTGGTGTGTGTGTGTGCATTTGTGTGGGGGATATGTATGCTCAAATTTACCTTCCTTAGATTTTCTGGTCTGGTATTATATTCCTTGTGTTTTCTTAGATGTGGTTAAACTCTTTGGGTTCGAGTTTCTTTCTACTTCTTTCTGTAAGGCATGGTTTGTAGATAAATATTGCTTTTGTTTGGTTTTAGCATAGAATGTCTTATTTTATTCATCTATTATAATTGAAAGTTTTCTTGTTTATAGTTTTCTCTGCTAGCATCTGTCATCTCTAATGTTCTTCAGATGGTCTACATGGGGTCTTCTGGTTCCATCTAGCCATTAGGTGGTATTATAATAGGCCTACCTTTTTATAGTATTTTTTTTTGCAACTTTTAATATTTTTGTTGTAGTTGTTCTTTATGTAGAACATTTATATTATTATATTCTGAGGGGACTTTTTTTCTGGTTTAGTCTACTTGATACTCTTCTTGCTTCATTTACCTTCATAGGTATCTCCCTCCTTAAGTTAGGAAATTTTTTTCTTTTATGATTTTGTTGAAATTATGTTCCGTGCCCTTGATCCTTTTTCCTCCTCCTTCCTCTATTCCTATTATTCTTAAATTTGGGTTTTTCATAGTGTCTCAGATTTGCTGATTTTGTGTAATAAGCTTTTTTTAAGAATTTACATTTTCATTGTCAAAGGAGATAGGAAAGCAATGTGTTCCATCATTATGTGCTTAGCCTGCTAGGGCTATGGGCAGATATAGTGGATAAATAACATCAGTTTGTCTACTACTGACCTTGGGATGAAATTTGGGGACTGGACTTGGAGGAATGGATAGAGACATGAAGATCGTAATTAACCTACATGTTTCCCTGGTGCTAGTGGCCTAAAGCTTCCCTTCAAAATATATTCTAGAGTTGTTGGCTAGGACAAAGTAATGCGTTCAGGGAAAGAAGAGAATCTGTGTTAGGTGTGGTGGCAGGAATGAATGTTATCCTCAGTGAGTAGTCTGCTGCATAGCTGGAGATGAGACTAGAGTATTGGATTTGGAGAAGACAGATATGAAAAGTTAGCCTACATGCCAAAGTGGCTGGAGTTGAGTTTAGCCATCCTAATTCCATGTGATGTCACCTAGTAGTTTAACTTTTACCTTCCTAATTATTAACAATGTTAATATTCCTTTCTTATTCTCAAAAAGTATGTTTATTTTCTAAAGTGCCAATGATTCACATCTGTGCCCATTTTTAATTAATTTTCTTTGATTTTGTTTCTGTAAATTTACATAATTTTTATATATTTTGAATAATAATTTATTACCAGAGTCATAAGATTTTTGAACATTTTCTTCCATCTCAGAAGATGCCTTTTGTGTTTATTGATTTAGTCTTCTATTGTAGAGATTTTAATTTTAATTTAGTTTAGTTTTAAGTTTGTTACTTATATCTCTGTACTTCCACTCATTATTTTAGTCATTAATGTTTATCTTCATCTCTCTTGAAAAATATAAACTGTCCACTTCATCCTCCCAGTATATATATAATGTAATGGCACATGAATGGCTCTCAGAGTCCACATCTCTGATATGAAATCTTCTAATTTATTTATGTTTGTATTAATACAGGCCTTTCCATATGTATGGATACACATACACACACACACACACACACACACATATATATATATATATATATATATATATATATATATATATAAATAATTAAACTAAAAAATAGATTTGAAGATAATAGCTGATACTACACACAGAATATTGTTCCTTTCTGTGAAAGCAATGATTAATGAAGTAAGATGTGCTCTGGGTTTCTACCTGTTTTCTGAAAATTGCGAGCTTGGCACACTTCCGGAGTACAGAAGCAGGGATTGGAATACCAACAGTATGTTCTTCAGTTAGTTCCAAAAAGTACTAATCCACTGTACCTATTTTAATCAACACTGAAAAATAAAACTATTGGTCACATTACCTGAAATTTTTAATCTAAAATTATGTAGATAAATTCCAACATAATGCACAAAAGAACTACTTTAATTAGGAGAATCTCATGATACAATACATATGATATTCTCAGAGACATCAAGAAGAAAGCATGGTGTTCTGTAGGTCTGTCTGGATTTGAAATAGATCCTTCTAACTCTTCTTGCTTTCCTCACTTTATCATAAAAATTTCAAAAGGTTGTGATGGTCAATGGAATCAGTAGCTAAAAGTCATTAAATTTTAACCACTACGATGTATTTCTAGAATTGAGATAACTTCTTAAAATGTAATAAAAGACCAGGGGAAGAGAAGTGTCAGGGTATATTTTGGGGAAATGTGCTATAGTTATATGCATCAGTTTCTAATAGATATATAAGTAATTCATTCTAAAGTGTGGAATTTAACATTTCTAACAATTAAAAGTCCAAAATCAAGCTCAATGAACAAAAATGTAGTGCAGCAAGGGCCACTTTACTGTGTTCTTTCTTTATCCTCTCTCCTTCTCTTCCTTCCCTTCTCTTTAGTCATTCCTTCTTTCCCCCTCCTCTACTCTCTCTGTTGCTGACTATCTATCTTCTCTGTTTCTCTTTCTCAGTGTCTCTCTCTTTCCTCATCCATATATATCTTCTTATAAATCCTACTCAATATTTAGAAGCATCATTTTAGTATCTCTCTTTGGTGATTACTCTGCATTTTGCTGTGTTTATCTGTCTCTGCCTGCCTCTTATATGGGTCTCTGCAATCACATTAGAATCCCATGTATAAAATGCAATAAATTCCTCATGCCAAGAAGCAAATCTAATGGCATTTCCAAAATCATGTATAACACATAAGGTAACATTAGGATATAAATAAGTTTAGATGAAATTAATTACATTGCCACACTGTTTCTGTCATATTAGGCTGTGATTTCTTATTACTTTTAAGTTTTACATTAATATCTTCCCTGCTAATAGCATAGTAACAAATGTTTTCATTTATTTGTAATGTGTATTTGTAATATTTTTTGTTTTTGTTTTTTACATCTTATTGTACTGTATATGTATAGGTGTTTTCCTTGCATAGATCTTTGCACACACGTGTGCAAACTATGGCTAATGTGATGGTCAACAGTGTCACTGGATCTGTTGACCATCATAGCCTTTGCCCAGTTGTAAGATGAGGTGAGGAAAGCAAGGATAGTTGGAAGAAATGTATGGAGGCCAAAGGAGGGTATGGGATACCTTGAAATTGAGTTACATATGCCTATAAACCACCATGTTAGGTATTTTAAGTTGTTATTGTTAAACTGCCTGTAATATGAGCTGAATAGTGCTTGTTGTAGTCAGCAATAGTGTTTAAAAAACAAACAGTATTAGTGAATATCCCATTAAATAAATGCACTTGTATTTCAAGTACTCAAACCTAGTATAAGCTTATTAAACATTTGTTTTTGTTGTTACTATTTTTATTAGTTTATTTAAATAGTCAATTTATGTCTGGATTGCAGTCCCTCTTCCCTGCCCTATCTTCACAAAGACCTTACACCATCCATCCGTCTTCTTCTCTGAGAATGGGAAGGATTCCTTGGTATCAACCAACCCTGGCACATGTAATCACTCCAGGACTATGTGAGTCCTATCCTACTGAGGCCAGATAAAGAGACTCCATTAGGGAAATGAAATATACAATCAGGCAACAGATTGAGGAACAGTACCTGCTCTAGTTGTGGGGGACCTGCAAGAAGATCATGCTGCACATCTGCTATATATGTGCAGGGACTAAGATCTTGCCCATGCTTGTGCTTTGGAACACAAAACGTGGAACGTGTTTCAATGTCTGGTAGCTCCAATAGATCCAGGTGAGTTGACTCTGTTGGTCTTCTTATGGGGTTCCTATGCCCTTTATGTCCGTCAATCCTTCCCTAAATCCTTCCATAAGACTCCTTAAGCTCCATCTAATGTTTGGCTCTGGGTCTCTGCATCAATTTCCATCAGCCACTAGGTAGAGTTCTCAGAGGACAGTTATACTAGGCCCCTGTCTGCCAGCATATCAGAGTATCTTTAATACTCTCGGGGATTTGTTCTTGCCCATGGGATGGGTCTCAAGTTAGGACAGTTCTTGTTTGACCATTCTCTCCATCTGTGCTCCATCTTTGTCCCTGTACATCTTGTAGTCAGTTCACATTTTGGTTTAAAAGTTTTGTGGGGTGTTGGTGTCATCATCCCTGCACAAAGAGTCCTACCTGACTACAGGAGGTGGTCACTTTACAACCCATATAATCCACAGCTAAGAGTCTCAGATAGTCACCCCATAGATTCCATGGGGTTTCCCCTGCTTCCCAGGTCTCTTGCACATCTTAGAGATATCATCCACCCAAACACTGCCAGCTCTCTATTTCTGTTCTAATTCCACTGCTTTCCCTATGCTTGATATCCCATCCCCCAGTTCCCTGCCTCATCCCTTCTCTCATCTATCTCCCTCCCTCAATCCACCTGCAGTCTCTATTTTATTTCTCCTTCTGAATAACATTCAAGTAGCCTACTTTAGGTCCTACTACTTATTTAACATCTTTGGGTATGTGGATTGAAGCAAGAATATTCTATGCTTTATGGCTAATACCTACTTATAAGTAAGTACATATCATACATGTTCTTTAAAGGTTACCTCACTCAGGATGATATTTTCTAGTTCTACTCCTTTGCCTGCAAAATTCATGATGTTCATGTCTTTAATAGCTGAATAGTACTCCATTGTATAAATGAACCAAATTTTCTGTATCCATTCTTCCATTGAGGAATGTGTGTTGGTGTTTCCAGTTTCTGGCTGTTATAAATAAAGCTGCTATGAATACTGTTAAGTAAGTGTCCTTATGGTATATTAAAGCATATTTTGGGTATATTTCCAGGAGTGGAGGGCGGGGTCTTGAGGTAGAACTATTCCCAATTTTCTGAGGAACCCTCAAATTGATTTCCATAGTTGTTGTACAAGTTTGCACTCCCACCACCAGTTGAGGACTTTTCTTGTTGCTCCACATCCTTGCCAGTGTGTGCAGTCCCTTGAGATTTTGATCTTAGCTTACACATTCTGATGGATGCAAGGTCAAATCTCAGAATAGTTTTGATTTGCATTGCCCTGATAACCAGGGATGTTGAATATTTTTTATGTGTTTTTCAGCCATTAGAGATTCTTCTGTTGAGAATATTGCTTTGCTCTGTACCATTTTTTTTTAACAAGGATATTTTAGTTGATGATTTCTAACTTCTTAAGTTCTTTATATATTTTGGCCATCAGCCCTCTGTCACATATAGAGAGTATTAAGATTCTTTTTGCATTCTGTATGTTTTTTCTTTGTACTACTGATGGTTTCTGGTGCTTTACAGAAGTTTTTCATGAGGTCCAATTTGTTAATTATTGATCTTAGTGCCTGAAGTAGGGACGTTCTGTTCAGGAAGTTGTCTCCTGTGCCAATGTGTACAAGACTATTTCCCACTTTCTCTTCTATTAGATTTAGTGTATATGTTTCTAAGTTGAGTCCTTTAATCCACTTGGACTTGAATTTTTTGCAGGGTAAAAAATATGGTTCTATTAGTATACTTCTATGTGCAGACCAGCACCATTTTTGAAGATGCTATTCATTTTCCATTTAATGGTATTGGCTTCCTTGTCAAAAAATCAGGTATCTGTAGATATATAGGTTTATTTCATGACCTTTAGTTTGATTCCATTTATCAACCTGTTTGTTTCTATATCAACACTCTGCAACTTTTATTACTATTGTTCTACTATACTGCTTGAAATCAAGGATGACAATACCTCAAGAAGTTCTTTTATTGTTCAGAATTGTTTTGGTTAACTTTGGTTTATTCTTTATTCATATGAATTTGAGAATTGTTCTTTCAAGGTCCATAAAAAATTGTTGGAATTTTGATGGAGATTGCATTGAATATGTAGATGGCTTTTGATAAAATGGGCATTTTCACTATGTTAATCCTTCTGAATCATGAGCATGGGAGATCTTTCCAACTTCTGATATCTTCTTTAATTCAATTTTTTAGGGACTTGAAGTTTTTGTCATACAGGGCTTTCACTTGATTGGTTAGAGTTATACTAAAGTATTTTATACTTTTTGTAGTTATTGTGAAGGGTGTTGTCTCTTCAACTTCTTTCTCAACTATTTATTATTTGTATAAAAGAGGGCTACTGATGTCTTTGAGTTAATTTTGTGTCCTGCTAATTTGTTGAATATGTTTTTTAATTTTGGTAGAATTTTTGGGGTCCCTTCTGTATGCTATCATAGCATCTGCAAACAAGAATACTTGATTTCTTCCTGTCCAGATTGTATTCCTTTGATCTCTGTTAGTTGTCTTATTGATTACTTCAAACTTTAAATACTATATTCAATAGATATGAAGATATTGGACAGCCTAATCTTGTTCCTGATTTTAGTTTAATTGTTCTAAGTTTCCTTCAATTTAGTTTGATGTTGACTATTTGTTTGCTATATATATATATTACCTTTACTGTGTTAAGTTATATACCTTACATCTCTGACCTCTCTTAGACTTTTAACATCCTATGGTGTTGGATATTTTCAAAGGCTTTTTTTTTTTTCATCAACTAATGAGATGATATTGTCTGTTTTTTTTTTTCCTTTCAGTTAATTGATATGGTGTATTATATTGATGTGTTTTTATATATGGAACCAATGCTGTATCCCTGAGATGATTCCTACTTGATCATGGTGGATAACTTTTATGTGTTTTTGGATTCAGTTTATGAGTATTTGAGTGATATTGCATCCATGGTTATAAGGGAAATTGGTCTGAAATTTTCTTTCTTAGTGGAGTCTCTGTGGTTTAGATCTCAGGGCAATTGTAGCCTCATACAATATGTGTGGCAATGTTCTTTCTGTTTCTATTTTGTAGAATAGTTTGAGCAGTATTGGTATTAGTTTGTCTTTTAAAGTGTGGTAGAATTATGCACTAAAATCATTTGGCCCTGGGTTTTTTGGTTGGGAGATTTTTGGTATCTGCTTCTATTTCCATAGGGGCTATAGGACTACTTGGATTGTTTACTTGATTTTGATTTAACATCAGTAAGTGGTATCTGACTATAAAATCATTCATTTAATATTGATTTTCCAATTTTGTGAAGTACAACATTGTGAAAGTCAATGTCCATTGTTATATCTCCCTCTTTATTTCTGATTTTGTTAATTTGGATATTGTCTGTCTGTCATTTAATTAGTTTGTCTAGGGGTTTGTCTGTCTTGTTGATTTTGTCAAAGAACCAGCTTTTAGTTTCATTCATTCTATGAATTGTTTGTTTTGATTCTAAATGACTGACTTCAGACCTGAGTTTAACCATCTCTTGTTATCTACTCCTTTTAGGTGTGTTTGCTTCATTTTTGTTTTTAGAGCTTTTCACTGCAGTCCCTAATATGAGAACTCTGCAATTTCTAGTGAAAGATACCTAGTGCTTTGACCTTTGACCTTTCCTCTTAGCACTACCTGCATTTTATTCCATAAGTTTGGGTCAGGTATGCCTTCATTGTCATTGAATTCTAGAAAGTTTTTAATTTCTTCCCCAACCCAGATATCAAAATAGAGAATATTTTAGTTTCCATAAGTATGCAGGTTCTGTTGTTTCTCATGTTACTTTTGCTGCAGAAGTTTAGTTTTAATTCATTTGGGTATGAGAGGATACAGTTATTTCAATATTTTTGTATCTGTTGCACCTTACTTTGTGACTGAGTATATGGTCAATTTTGGAGAAGCTTCCCTGATATTCAGAAAAGAAAATATATTCTTTTGTATTTGGGTAAGATGTTATATAGGTAACTATTATATTCAATTTATTCATAATGTTGGCTAGTTTCATCATTTTCTGTTTATTTTTTATGTCAATGACCTGTCTATTGATAAGAATGGGGTGTTGACGTTTCCTACTGTTAATGTGTGGGGTTCAGTGTGTAATTTAAGCTTTAGAAGTTTTTATTTGAATGTCCCTTGCATTTGGGACATAGATATTCAGAACTAAGGCATGTTGGTAGATTTTGCCTTTAATGAGTATGAAGTATCCTTCTGGATCACTTTTGAAAATTTTTGGTTGAAATCTATTTTATTAGGCATTAGAATGGCTATTCCAGTTTGTTTCTAAGATCCATTTGCTTGGAAAGCCTTTTTCCAGTCCTTTATTATAAGGTAATGTCTATCCTTGTGTCTTGGTGTGCTCTTTGTATGGCACAGAATTATGTAATCTGTTTGTCCATTTATGAGTCCTTATCTTTTTATTCAGGACTTCAGTCCATTGATGTTGAAAAATTTTAATGAGAATTTATTTTTAATTCCTGTCATTTTAATAATAACAGTGGCTATGTATGTGTGTGTGTGTGTGTGTATGTCTGTGTGTGTGTGTGTGTACCCCGGCACTTCGGTACTTTAAAATCTCTGTAGAGAAATCTGGTGTAATTCTTATAGGTCTGTCTTTGTATGTTACTTTGCTTCTATACCTTGTGCCTTTTAATATTCTTCTTTCATTCTGTATTTTTAGTCTTTTGATTGTTATGTGGTGGGAGGATTTTCCTTCTCAAATAAGCATACTTTATTTGGTGTTCTGTAAGTTTCTTATACGTTTATAGTTTTTTGTTTTTTCTTTAAGGAATTTATTCGTTTGTTCTTTAAAGTCCTCTTTCATCTTCATAAGATTAGATTTAAGGTCATTTTCTTGTGATTCAGATATGTTAGCATTTCCAGGCTTGCTGTAGTTGGATAGCCAGTTTCTGGTGGTATCATACTTCCCTGGCTTTTGCTGACTGTGTTTTTAAGCTAGCCTTTAGCCATCCTGTTTTCCATAGTATTGCAAGTCCTTTTAGACCCTAATGGGAGCAGGCCTTTGGGATTTCAGGTAGAGGTGGTTGTTTCTGGTATCAGTAATCTTCCCAGGATGCAGGGACATCTGGTAGTTCCTGATGGTTGCTATTGGTTGTCCCACATGGCTATAGGCCTCCATGGATTCAGGTGAAGCTATGGCTTGGGAAATGAAGTGCAGAAGAGAAACACAGGGTGCAACTCACCACTGCGGGGTTTACCCAGAGGGACCAGCAGGCAGAGAATTGTGTTAGAAGTCTCGCCTGGTGGTGCCTGCTGTCTGCAGGCCTTAAGGACTGCAGGTACTTTTATGAATAGGAATTGGAACACAGAGGGGACAGGGCAAACCTCAAGGCTCCTGAGTTTGCCTTACTGTTTTAATATTCAAAATGAGGTGAATGTGTCAGTCCTGAATTAATCTGAAAATAAATATCAAAACCAAGATTCTGCTCTACTATTTAATATCCATATTCTCAAGTATTTATCTTCCCAAGTTTTTAACTAGCTAAGCATAATTGTCTTATAATAAATGAATACTCAGGAAAATGTGGGTGGGTGGGTGAACCCCCTCATAGAAGCAGGGGGAGGAGGATGGGATAGGGGGATTGCTGAGGGGAAACATGGAAAGGGGATAACATTTGAAATTTAAATAAATAAAACATCCAATAAAAAATAAGTCAGTCTGCTGAAAAATAAAGAAAATTTACTTATTAAATTGCTTAAACTTTGTTTTTAGAATTTTATACAAGTTCTGGATTTGCATTATCCAATACAAAGTACATGTAAGAATATACACATATTTTATTAATCAGAGATATATAAATTAAAACCATAAATAGCACTTTAAATCTATGACTAAATTAAAAATCTATGTGATATATCCTGCCAAGTGTTAATGGATATTTACAGCAAATGAAACTCTAATTAAAAGCAATTACTAATGAAATATATTAAGCTGATACTTCTTAATATGGAGGAAAGATCCATAAGCACACAAACTGCTGAGAGTAGGAAGACTAGAATGAAGGAAAGAGAGATGATAAATTCCAGGTGGCAGGTGAGGCATGGAGGGGAGAAGTTGAGAGGAAAGTCTAATGTAAGTCGGGATTACTTAAGCAAATTGACAACTTGAAAACATTCTCAGATGATCTAGGAATTCCACTTTTTTCTTAATATATGTTCTTAAGATGAATGAAGATTATTAATCCCAATAAAGACTCTCACTAGTCTATTCCTAGGAAGTTTATCCCTAGGAACAAAATTCCTTAAAGTTATGAAAAATACTATATACAAATGAATAAATGAATAAAGATTTCAAAAGGAAAAATGCTCAAGAAAATAAAGGAATAAACTAAGCTTTATGAAACTATATACAGCTAAGACAGCAAATAGAGTGACCAAATTGACAGAAAGTTTAATATCAAGACAGGAAGTATGGAGATATTTACATAATTATGAGTAAAGTTGTTGTCATATCATATTGATTATATTTATTATAAAAATTATGTCATGTGTTTATACTTTCTCCTGGCCAAATATATATTTAAGGTGGTTAAGAATACCTTGATGAAGAACATAATGATATCACCTGACTGTCTCTGAGGTGCTAGCTGACACGTAATGACACAGAGCCCTTTTATTAATATGAAAGCTTGGCCTTAACTTGGCAGACTCACATTAGATTTTCTAAGTAAACCAGGTTATCTAGCTTTGTCATGCCACATGGCTTGTTTCTTCTCCTCAGTCTCTAGTCTGGCTGACAAATCTCCTGTCTCACTCTTTCCCAGAGTTTCTATCTCTGGGTTAGAGGTTCCACTTATCCTTTCCTGCTTTACTATAGGCTGCTCAGATCTTTATTATAACAATCACAAGATGATGGGGAAGAATTTTTAAAAGCACTAAGACAGGTGATGCTTCATAAAAATAACAATACCAACGTCCAGCCTATACTCCAATAGCTGTAGATACAGAGATAAGCATTTGAATATTACAAAGACAATCTTTACACTGTGCACAAGAAATTATCCCAACATAATGAAATGCCAATGTCTTTGGTCTGTGCTACTACCAGAGGCTAAGTACTTGAGGCCATGTTGAAGGCTGTCATCCATGCTGCCTCTTTACGCCATATTAGTGTCCATGATCCATCCTGCAATTGGGGTCTGTGTTAGTGTCTGTGGTCAATGTTACAACTGAAGGTCATGCAAGTTTCCATAGTTTTTGTTTCCATCTGAAGCCATCCTGATGCCCATGGACCATACTGCTGCCAAGAACTTTGTGGAGTCTGTGATCTGTGCTTTGGCCATGAGCTAAAATTAATGTATTTGATCTGTACTGCCACCAGAGACCACACTGAGGTCTATGGTCTGTGATGACACCAGTGACCATGATCCATGGAGTCACCAAAAATCATGTGGAAGTCTATAATCCATGCTGTCATTGACTATAATGGGCAAGGAATCTTTTGCAGAGGTATCATGACTATAGAGATGAAAGACATAGAAGGCTTTTGTGACAACTTTCCTTATACACCCACCAAAAAGAAAGAAAGAGTCTGGACAGGTAGAGAACTCTTAATAGTGGTGATAGTAATGTTAAAGTATAGCTCTTCACAATTGATGCCTTCTGTAGTGGGTATGGATGGAGGACTCAGGGTGTTTTTTAAAGCACCTGGACACTGGAAATCTGACTATGCTCCAATGAGTATGTGAGCAACACAATTTAACTTGGTATACATCTTTTTTTACTTTAATTTTTATCTTTTTCTTTTTTGTTGAGATGAGGTCACAAGGGTGTGGGTAGACCTTGAAGGACTGGGAAGTTAGGATGATTGGGATACACTATGGAAATCTCAAACAATTAATCAGAATATTATATTAGAAAAAAGAATTTAAGCAAGGTGTCCAAAGACGTAGAGTTTCATGTTGGCAAGAGATACATTATTACAAAATCACTGGCTCAAAGTACTTATTTTTCTGCAGGGTACTACAAAGTACAAAGTTTTCTACAGGGATATATGGATATTAGAACTCACCACTGAAGAAACTCTACCTCCATCACATGAACAAATTGAATGTCAATAATATTGAAAACTGCCAAAATTAAAAAAAGTTTGTTGTCCCTCGGGCTATCAGTTTGGGCTAATATGCCTTTATAAAATATATATATTCACTTTTGTAAGTGGCTACATGCATTTATATGTACCACCTACATGCAAAGGTCCCAGAAGTGTCAGAGGTAGAGTTACAGGTGACTGTGAACTACCATATTGATACTGAAAAGTTACCCAGCTTTTTTGAAAAAAAGCCATACAACTCTTAGCGGCAGAGCCATCCCTTTACTTCCAGATGTGGACCTTTTAATACTTAAAAAGATGAGAGCTGTATCATAAAATTTATCAATGGTAATATAGGACTTTCTCTAACAAACAACATCCTTCTATATTGTTGACTCAAGCAGCAGACAGAAAGAAAGAGAGAGAGAGAGAGAGAGAGAGAGACAAACAAACAAAACAGAAAAACTTCCACTGAAGGTTTTTCTGGAATTATACAGTGAACAGTGAATTCAGCATCAAAATATAACTTGATCATTACTCTGTCTTTTATTCATTCTACAGTGCACTTTGCTTTCTTGATTTGCATAATATATACTGAAAATAAAAATAAGAAACACAGAAGAAGACCAAACTGTGTTTTGTTGTATCTTCTCTCTGGAATTTATTAAACTATTAAACAAAGTACAAGGGAACAGTTCTTTTTAATGTTCCTATAAATTTGTATTTTTTAAATATTTAAAATATTTACCTTTGCAAAACCATTTTCTATTTAACATAAAAAATAACTAAAACAGAAAAATAAGATGTAAAAAATAAGTACAACATTTTTACAATGATGAGTTTGTTACATAATTCTTTGACTCTTTCTAAACTCTAGTGAAATTTAAATTTTCTAATTTATAAAATTTTTATTATGCTTGCACCAAAGTTTGTAGAATGCTAAAAATGTCAGACTAATCCTTGATGAGAGAAATGATTTACCAAAGAATGTCAACCCAGCCATAGAAATTTCAAACTTCTAAATGATAATTAAAATGAAGTTCAACTAATTTTACTTTAGTGATTTCCATACATGATTGAGATATTCAAGATCATAATAATCTCTTCTGTGTAAAGTTGTAAAATAAAGCAATGGGTATCTGTCTTGTTGTGGTTCAAAGCATCTAATTATTAACATGAAGACAACACATAAGCAAGGCATGGTGGTGTAGAAATCTACTGAGCACTCAAGAGACAGAAAAAGGTAGATCTCTCTGTGCTCAGACCAGTATGGCCAATACAGTGGATGCCAAGCCAGACAGATCTGCATGAAAAGACCTTATATAAAAACAAAACAAAACAAAAAAATATTTCCAAACTACCATATCCTTGAACTACAGTAAGGCTACCTTCAAATTCGAATAATTGCAAAACCCAGATTAAATAATGCATACAAGTATGGGTTGGGGGAACAGGAGTAAAGCCCTGAGAGATAGCAGAAAAAATGGAAACAGGCAACCTTCAACCTCAGGGTGTAGAAAGTGAAGAGATCCTCTAAGATGTAGCAGACTCCTGTGAGGTGAGACATGAAACACTTAGGACTCAAAGAGAGGGACCTTAGATGAAATGTTCGACCGTGGAGAGTCCACCTCCAATAGAAAGATGGCATCAAGTGGAGGGATTGGGTTTCCAGCCCATAGTCAAAAACTGATGCAGAATTGTTTCTATCAAAAAGAACTGCAGGGACAAAAGTGGAGAAGAGCCTGAGGGAAAGGAGGCCAATGATCAGCCTAAATTGTGATCCAGCTCAAAGGGAGGCTCCAAGACCTGATACTATTACTGATGCTAGGATGTACTCACAGACAGGAGCCTAGTATGACTGCCCTACAAGAAGCTGAACAAGTAGCTTAAAGAGTCAAATCCAAATACTTACATCCAACCAATGGACAGAAGCTGTGGACCCTTGTGGTTGAATTAGGGAAATGCTGGAAGAAACTGAGGAGGAGGGCAATCCCATAGGATGACCAGAAGTATCAACTAACCTGAACCCCTGAAATCTCTCAGACACTGAGCCACCAACCAGGCAGCATACATGAGTTGGTTTCAGCCCCCCTGCACAGATATACAGCAGAGGACTGCCCGGTTTGGGTTACTATTTACTGCCCGGTGAAAAACAGAAATGAATATTTTAAATACTATTTTATCAATGAGTATCAAAGAAGAAAAGTATGTTGGCTGGTCGTATGTCAATTTTACACACAAATTAGATTTATGTGAAAGAAGGAAACCTAAATTGATATTCATGTTATAATAGTTCATTTTCATTCATGTTTTCAAAAACTCAGTCTAGAAATATGTATTATTACTGTTTTTTGTCCTAGAGTAAGACTGAAATCATGGTTGGGAGTGCAATAGTTCACATAATCACTAGAATTCTAAAACAAGAAAAAGGACAAGACCTAATATCTTATGTTTCATATCTCCTGCATGAAACCTACATTGGCATTTATTTATTTATTAACTATTTTATTGAAAAATGATTTGCTCTCACTCTTCCTTTTCTCCCTCCAATCACTCCCATCACAGTTCCTTCTATGTTTCCTGCACTGTCTCCTTAATTGCCTTTTTTCTTAGATTATTAATGTTTTACACACACACACACACACACACACACACATGCATATACACACACACATAATCAGTTTAATGTTGTTTGTCATATTGAAGAAAAATCAACCAAAAGAGCCTAATTCTACTCTCAGCAGTCATCAGTTGCCCATAGTTCCTTCTCTGGCATGGGATCCTTGAATATTGTCCCTTTCAGCATCATTTAAGTTTCATTTTTGTACAATTTAAAGGGGAGACTTCTGTATTGTAGACTTATTTGTTCCTTCTTCAGAGACTTTTGCTGAAATATAGGTACACGAACTCTAAAACAGATATATCTTTTAGGGCTGGGATCTTAATTAATCTCTTCATTGTATCCACTTATGTTTTTCTGTGATGCCCTTCTTTGAAGAGGGGTGATACTTACACATAAGTTTGTGTATAAGGCTAATGTTTATAATGCAACTAATAAGTACACTACTCTAGCAAAATAATGATTGTTGTCTGCTAAGAGCAATGGCCTAGTTAGCCTCAAGAAATTTGGCCAGGTTTCTACTACCAGCAATATTTTTCTTTTTGTTGGGTAGAACTTAAGTGTAAATAGATAGTTCTTGGTTTAAAATAAAGAAGGAAATGTAGGTATTCCCTATTGTACATTTAAGGATGTTTTGCCATACTGGATCAGATCATTGTTCTTGTACATACAGTAATTCCCTTGGCAGTTTAAATAGCATTTTTTGGTACCATTTTAGATCCTGTTTTCTTCCAAAGATACTGCATTGGTAGACAAGATTTAATATATGAGCGATATCCACAAAGAAATAGCATCTCTAATTGACATTGTTTTGTATTTCATAAGCATCTTGTTGTCAAAAGGTATTGAACCAGAAACTTTGCACATGTTGGAAAATATTCTCATCTTGAGGTATATCCCTAGAAGTTTGATTGTATTTCATTAGAATATAAAACATAAAATTACTATAAACATATTGTTGATTTCATTAAAACTTTAAATTATTGCACATAATATCTATACAAAGAGATAAAATAAGAATTTTATACATATTTAAACCTATGGGACATAATGAGGTAAGTTTAGAACATTACATGCTTATAAAAAATAATGAAGATCTACCTGCTTGTGTCTATACAAATGCCATGCAGTTTTTAATCTCGATTGCTCTGTAATACAGTTTGAAGTAAGGGATGGTGATTCTCCAAGACGTACTTTTATTGTTGAGAAAATCTTTTGCTTTCCTGAGTTTTTTTTGTTACTCTAAATGAATTTGGAAATTGCTCTTTCTAACTCTATGAAATATTGAATTGGAATTTTGAAGGGCATTGCATTGACTCTATAGATTTCTTTCAACAAGATGGCCATTTTTAGTATATTAATCTTGCCAATCCATGATCATGGGAGATCATTTAATCTTCCTAGATTTTCTTTGATTTCTTTCTTCAGAGACGTTAAGTTTTTGTCATACAGAACTTTCAATTGCTTGGTTAGAGTCACACCAAAGTATTTTATATTATTTGTGACTATTGTGAAGAGTGTCATTTCCCTAATTTCTTTCTCAGCCTATTTATCCTTTGAATAGAGGAAGGCTACTGATTTGTTTGAGTTATATCCAGTCATTTTGTTGAAGTTGTTTATCAGGTATAGGAGTTCTTTGGTGGAATTTTGGGGGTCATTGAATGATACTATCTGCAAATAGTAATATTTTGACTTCTTCCTTTACAATTTATATCCCTTTGATCTCCTTTTGTTGTCTAATTGCTCTGGCTAGGAATTTAAGGGAGAGAGTGGGCTGCCTTGACGAGTCCTTGATTTTTGTGGGGTTGCTTCAAATTTCTCTCCACTAAGTTTGATGTTGGCTATTGGTTTTCAGTATATTGCTTTTACTATGTTTAGGTATAGGCCTTGAATTCCTGATATTTTCAACACTTATATCATGAAAGGATGTTGAATTTTGTCAAATGCTTTTTCATCATCTAATGAAATAACCATGTGGTTTTTCTCTTTGAGTTTGTTTATGTAGTGGATTACATTGATGTATTTCCAGGTATCTAACCATCCCTGCATCCCTGGGAAGAAGGCTGCTTGATCGTGGTACTTGTTATATGTCTAGAAAATTGTCTGTTTCTTCCAGATTTTCCAGTTTTGTTGAGTATATGCTTTTGTAATAGGATCCGGTAAGTTTTTGAATTTTCCTGGTTTCTGTTGTTAGGTCTCCCTTTTCATTTTTGATTTCATTAATTTGGATACTGTCTCTATGCTTCCTGGTTAGTCTGGCTAAGGGTTTATCTATTTTGTTGATTTTTCTCAAAGAACCAGCTCCTAGTTTTGTTGATTCTTTGCATAATTCTTTTTCTTTTTACTAGGTTGATTTCAGCCCTGAGTTTTATTATTTCCTGCTGTCTACTCTTCTTGGGTGTAGTTGCTTCTTTTTGTTCTAGAACCTTCAGGTGAGTTGTCAAGTTGTTCATGTATACTTTCTCCAGATTCTTTTTGGAGGTACTCAGAGCTATGAGTTTTCCTTTTAGCAATGCTTTCATTGTGACCCATAAGTTTTGGTATGTTGAGACTTCATTTTCATTAATTTCTAAAAAAAAGTCTTTAATTTTCTTTTTTTATTTCTTCCTTGATCAAGTTATCATTGAGTAGAGTGTTGTTCAACTCCATGTTTATGGGCGTTATGTTGTTTTTCTTGTTATTGAAGACCAGCCTTAGTTCGTGGTGATCTTATAAGATGCATGGGATTACATCAATCTTCTTATATCTGTTGTGGCTGGTTTTATGATCAATTTTTGAGAAGTTACCATGAGGTGCTAAGAAGATGGTATATTCTTTTGTTTTAGGATTAAAAATTCTATAGATATCTGTTAAATGTGTTTGGTTCATACCTTCTGTTAATTTCACTGTGTCTCTGTTTAGTTTCTATTTCCATGATCCATCTATTGATGAGATTGGGATGTTGAAAGATCTCACTATTATTGTTTGAGGAGCAATGTATTCTTTGAGCTTCAGTAAAGATTTTGTTGTTGTTGTTGTTTGTTTTTGTTTTTGTTTTTTATGAATGTGGGTGTCATTGCATTTGGAGTATAGATTTAAAGACCAAGAAATGAACACACATACCTATAGTAACTTAATCTTTGACAAAGGAGCAAAAACAATGCAGTGGAAAAAAGACATTTTCAACTAATGGTGCTGTTTCAACTGGCAGTCAGCAAGTAGAAGAATGCAAACTGACTCATTCTTATCTCCTTGTAATAAGCACAAGTCTAAGTGGATCAAGAACCTCCATATAAAAACAGATACACTGAAAATTATAGAACAGAAAGTGGGTAAGAGCCTCGAATACATGGGTACAGGGGAAAATTTCCTGAGCAGAACACCAATGGCTTATGCTCTAAGATCAACAATCAACAAATGGAATCTTATAAAATTGCAAAGCTTCCATAAGGCAAAGGACACTGTCAATATGACAAAACAGTAACTAACAGATTGGGCAAAGATTTTACCAATCCTATATCTGATAGAGGTATAGTAGACAATATATACAAAGAACTCAAGAAGTTAGACTCCAAAGAACCAAATAACTCTATTAAAAATGGGGTACAGAGTGAAACAAGGAATTTTCAGCTGAGGAATATCGAATGGCCTAGAAGCACCAAAAGAATTTTTCAACATCCTTAGTCATCAGGGAAATGCAAATCAAAACAGCCCTGAGATTCCACCTCACTCAATTCAGAATGGCTAAGATCAAAACTCAGGTGACAGTAGATGCTGGCATGGATGTGGAGAAAGCGGAACACTCCTCCATTGTTGGTGGAATTGAAAGTTGGTATAACCACTATGCAAATCATTCTGGTGGTTCCTCAGAATATTGGACATAGTACTACCTGAGGACCCAGGTACACTACTCCTGGGCACATATCCAATAGATGATCCAACATAAAACAGGGACTCCACTATATACATAGTAGCCTTATTTATAAAATCCAGAAGTTGAAAAGCACACAGATGTCCTTCAACAAAGTAATGGATACAGAAAATGTGGTACATTTACACAAAGTAATAGTACACAATTATTAAAAACAATGACTTCATGTAATTTGCAGACATATATAGAGAACTAGAAAATATCCTGAGTGAGGTAACCCAGTCAGAAAATAACACACATGGTATGCACTCACTGATAAGTAGATATTATCCCAAAAGCTCAGAATACCTGATAGAAATCATACCTGGAAGTTCAAGAAGAAGGAAGACCAAAGTGTGGGTGCTTCAGACCTTCTTAGAAGGGGGAACAAAATGCTCAAGGGAGGAAACATGGAGACAAAGTATGGAGCAGAATCTGAAAGAAGGGCTATTTTGAGACTGCCTCACCTGGGGATTCATCCCATAAATAGACACCAAACCCAGACACTATGCCAAGCAGTGCTTGCTTGCAGAAGCCTGATATAGCTGTCTCCTGAGAGGCTCTGAAAGAGCCTGACAAATACAGAAGCACATGTTTGCAACCAACCATTGGACTGAACATGGTGCCCCTAATGGGGAAATTAGATAAAGGACTGAAGGAGCTGAAGGGGTTTGCAACCCCATAGGAAGAACAAAATTGTCAACCAACCAGAGCTACCAGCGACTAAACCACCAACCAAAGAGTATACATGGAGGGAAACATGGCTCCAGCCACATATGTAGCAGAGAATGGCCTTGTCAGACATCAATGGGAGGAGAGGTCCTTGGTCCTGTGAAGGCTAGATACCCCAGTGTAGGGGAATGCCAGGGCATGGAGGCATGAGTGGATAGGTGTGTGAGGGAGCACCCTCATAGAAGCAGAGGGAGTAGGGAGTGAATAGGGCATTTCTGGAGAGGAATCAGGGAATGAGAATACCTTTGAAATATAAATAAATAAAATATCCAATAAAAACATAATAAAAAATCTTTTTGTTAGCAACTTAACAGGACACCTAAAATCACTAGAACAAAAAGAAAGAAAGAACAAACAGAATAAATGGCAATAAATAGGCTCAAGGCTGAAATAAATCCACACCAAGAAAAACATGAACATCAATAAATCAAAGAGTTGTTTCTTTGAGAAAATCAGTAGTATTGATAAATCTTTAGTCACATTTAAACAAAAAAGAGTAAAATTCAAATTAGAGAGAGAGAGAGAGAGAGAGAATGTGACAAAAGTAATTCATAACAAGAAACACTGAGGAAATCCAGGCAATGATAAAAACATACTTTAAAAATCTGTATTCCACCAAATTGGAAAATATAAAAGAAATAAATGTATGCCATTCTTTATATATACAACCTACCAAAGTTAAGTCAAGAGCAATCCTGTAACACCCAGTGAAATTGAAGCAGTCATAAAAAGCCCCCCAAACATATAAACAAAATTTAGGAACAAATGGATTCAATGCAGAATTCTATCAGATCTTCAAAAACGAATTAAACTCAGTACTCCTCAAACTATTTTCCAAAACAGAAGAAATGTTGCCTAGTTCTAGAAAGTCATATGTGGGAAGCCGCCTGAGTCGCACCCACATTCGCCATTACGAGATAGCGCCTACATCCGGCTGAGGACAAGTTGTAAACAGGCTAGTGCGCATGCACCTGGTAATTTTCCAACTCAGAGTCTCAGCCTCTCTCTTGGCGGCATCTGGCCTGATGTGCGGGAGCCAATGGGAAGCTCCACGTCCCAGGCAAGCGCTGTGACCTATATAAGGGACGGGTGTTCTATTGTTCGGGGTCTCCACTCGTGGCAAGCTTATGCTCTCCCTCTCAAGATGCATTAAAGCTTTACTGCAGAAGGATCCTATGTGTGTCGCGTCGTTCTTGCTGGCGAGACGGTAAGCGCGGGACAGTCATAACCACCAAAAAACCTAACAAAGAAAAAATCTCAGATCATATTCCCTTATGAACTAAGAATTCAATAAAATATTGGCAAACCAAACCCCAAACCACATCAAAACAAAAACAAAACAAAAACCATCAACCATGATCAAGTATGTTTTATTATAAGATTCATGAGTGGCTCCAGCTAGATAAAGTTATATATCTAACCAATCATTCAAGCAAGATGAAAGTTTAACAAAAAACACCAGGTCATCTCATTAGACGTAGAAAAGGCATTGATAAAAATTCATGTCCATTCATGCTAAAAATCCTGGAGAAAGTAGAAATATAAGAAAAATATCTCAACATATAAAGGTGACTTAGATCAAGCCCACAGAATACATCATCCTTAAGGTCATGAGATTTGCAGGACATGGATACAGCTATAAAAGTTATCTTGACTGAAATAATACAGACAAACATAGCCTATATTTTCTGACATGTGGATGTTAGCTTTTAAGATGCTGATAAGTAAGCTACAATCCAATTAATCATGGAGCTTATGTATACACTAAGTGATCTTGGTATAGAGGATCTCTCTAGGAAGAGGAAATAAAATATACAGTTATATAGAGACTAGCAGAAAAGGAAGATTAAATGGAAAGGAAGGGGGAATAGGATGTAAAGGATGGAATACATTAAGGAACATATAATATTAAGGACCATTTGAGAAGTCAGATGAAAACCTACTATAGTAGAAGAATATTAAACTGTGTTTATTTAAGTGTAATCACCAAAATAGGATCAACAATGCTACCATCTATTGCAACAAAATGAAACCTCCAGTGCTAGAAGTTGAAACTGAGTAATTAGTGAAAGGTACCACATGGAAAACCTTAAACAACCTAGGCTATAGCGAATTACATCAGTTGCTCTCTAAAAACTAATTGTATAGCCCCTTTGCTGAATATAACTCCTATCTAATTCATTGAATTTAGAAAAGTTAAGCTAATGACTAATTAGAGCCTTTACTCCTACTAACTAGTGGTCATGATACTGGAAAGAATTTCATGCTACCATAGGAAAAAGATAAACACCAATCCAACTACAGAGTCTTTGATCTACACTATGTCTTCATGATACATTGGGGGAAACTATGTCTTAAATGTTGTAGGTACAACTAAGCACTTTCTAGTTGGATTTAAAGCCTAACCAATGAGAAAGATCCCGAGCCTGACACTACTCAGGTGGCCAAGAACCTGAAACTAGTTAAGCCGGGAAACTAGAGGAATACAAAATACTACTGTTCTGCTTAAGAAGATAAAAATAAAATGAATACTAACAACATTGTGTTGTATTCATGGACCAGTAGTCCTCAACCTATGTGTTACAACCCTAATGGATTGTCAGAGGACCCTTTGACAGAGGTCACATAAGACCCTCCAAAACCATAAATATTTACATTAAAATTCATAGCAGTTATAAAGTAGCAAAGAAATTAATTTTATAGTTGGGAACCATTACAACACAAGTAACTGTATTAAATGGTCACAACATTAGAAATGTTGAGATCCAATTGAATAGACCAAGTCTTGCTCAGCTATCATCATAGACATTTTCTCCTGCTGTGATGGAAAAAAAATAGAGAGATCTAGAGCTGGAAATATACAGTTAGCAAGGGACTTTGATACACTCAGTCTTAAATGGGCTGCCCCAATCAAAGTCCTCCCCTTAGGTCTTAGAGAACCCTGAAGAAGATAAGACAGAAATATTGTAAGAGACAGAAGAAATGAAAGACTCCAAGGAAGCAAGCCTTTTAGACACAAGAGGGCTGATACACATATAGACTCACAGAAACTGAAACAGGATGGACATGGCCTGCAAAAGTTTTATATAGAGTCAGAGTGCTGACTGAAGTAAACATACACATATTCCTAATCCCGAACCTATCTCTAACTGACATCTTCTCACAAAGGAAAAATCAGTTATTTCCAATGGAGTTTCCACTGGGTATACAAACCAGACACAAGCCTCATGTCCAGCAGTAGATGTCCAACTGAAAATGAAGTCAATGGAATTTTTGGAGGATGTATGTCTTGTAATGTTCTGTCTGGGCATTTGTCCATTTGCTAATATATTATGTTATTTGATTTGCTTATTTATTATGGATTTTCTATATTTGTTTTGGCTATTTCTTAAAATTTATTTGTTTTGTCCTATTATCGTATGTTTCCTTTTTGTTTATTTTTTGTTTGCCTCTTTGTTTCTAAAAGGAGAAGAAAATGTGTGTTTGATTGCATGGCTAGAGAAGTAGGAAGGATCTAGAAAGTATGAAGGGAGGAAATATTGTATATTGTATAAAGATATATTTTCAATAAAAATAAATGGAACAATGGCAAAGTTTAGAAATTCTTAAAGAATATTTTCTGTCTCTAAAACAAAAAGAAACAAAATTGTTTTAAGAAATTATATAATGGACATTTACAATAATTACCAGACATCCTGTAGTTGAAGCACAACCAAAGATCAATATTCCTCTATACTGTTTCTGCATCATTAAAAAGTTTTACATCAGAATATCACTCACAAACAAATCCTGGATTTGACTATGGCCATCCTTATAACCCCATTAATAATGGAGTTTCAGTCTAATAAATTTGACATTTTAAAAATAAGATAAGATTAAGTATTCTCTATTGTAAATACTTTTAAGTTAGTTTGGTATAATAACATTCTTTAGCATATAAATTTTAAGTAAATTTTAATAATATTTAAGTACAAAAAAAGCTATACTTACCCAGTTTTCTCCTCAACAATGCACAAATATAAACTTTTAAGTTCCTCTAACAATTTACCAAGTAGGTACTGATTCATTGCTATTCTTTTTATACCCAATGTCTTCTTTATCTATCCTTGTCTACTCAGTGCAATAGACAATTGTGGGCATTCTGTAGCAGGTAGGGTTTTTCTCTGCAGTGCAGTTCCTGCTTGGCTATTGGCCCTAATAGTGATACTTTCATCTTTAAAAGAACAAAAAACTTCATACAATCTATTTTAACCCTATTTTCTCCCCTCCATATCACTCTACCGTTTTCAGGCACAGTTTTACCCATCAGAAAACTACAATTCCATTCTACTCATTTGTAGCAACATTGTGTAGGTCATCAGGGTAACAGCTTTAAATCTATAAAGATTAAAATCCTTAATTGGAATAATAGTGCTGTTATGTCTAAAGAAGAGATATCTGATATAATGTGTACATATTTAAATGCTGTGCTTTCAGGGCTTCATGAATTATCACATTTACACTGCCTAGAGAACGATAATGAAAGAAAGTATCAGATAATCAGAGAAAGTAATTTGTAGAAAGAACTTGTCTATTTTAGTCTGGAGCCACGAAACGTTCAGAATATTTCACTAAAGTCATACTCTCAATTCAAATCCAGTAGTTTTATGATTTTAATTTATTTCTGTTATTCTTCCAGCAGGAGTAAATTTGAGTAGTCGTACATACTCATAAATTATCTTCCTGTAGAATTTGCATTCTTGTGTGAAGGTATGATATAAAGTATTATTTAAAATCTTTATGAGTACCAGTGCTATGATTTAGGTTAGAGTGTGTTTTGTGTATTTGACCCAGGGATGATAGTGTCTACTCTCCCAGACATGAGGAAACTGCAGTATTAAATGGTGGAACTAAGAATATTCCTTGTATTGTAGTGAGAAAACTTTGTTTTCAATTTAAATGTTACATAGAATAATTTGTAAAGCAACATAACGTGTAATTAGCTGAGAGCAAAAAAGCTCTGGCTAGAAGCAAAATTTCTTAGCACAAAAATAAGCCTATGAAACAGTAATATTTACAGCAGTATTTCTTAGTGATTTCTATTTAACCTCCACAATTCTCAAAGGATTCAGACTATTCCACCTAACATAGACTATGTCATAAAAATTACAGAAACGATAAGCCAGCTTAAAGTAACATTTATCAGAGGAATGTATTGTCCTTTTAATTTATAAAAACTGAGTATCTTTTTATCAAATTCTCCCCAGAGAAATATATTCATTGATGTCTTTTTGAATTCCAAAGACCTGAAAATAAGATATCAAACACAGAAGGCATAGACTCCCTAAGCTGGTTGCATATCTTTGGCCTTCCTCATTGTAAAGACCATGAAGTATAAGCACTTATTTAGACAAGCTTGATTCTAGATTTTTTCACTCATAAGCTATATGTTACCTTGTCAAAAAGGACCCAAATATATAGGCAAGGAATATATGATAAGGCCCCAACTACTAAATAAATAGCTACCGACAGAAATAGTCTTTTCCAGGGACAAGACCCTTGATAGCATAAATAATCCTAAGTGATCTGTGGTAAAAATACAGAAAAAGCAGAAAGACTAAATAGGTTCTGAAACTTGTATTTGAGTGTGTGTGTGTGTGTGTGTGTGTGTGTGTGTGTGACAAAAGATAAAGTAAGGGGAAATAATTTGAGAGAGTGGGGAATTTATGAGTATTTATGCAGCATCTATTCTTTCTATGGAAAAGTCCCACAGTGGTGTTTACTTTCCAAATTCCAGAGAGTCGCAGGCCAAAGGGACCCCTTATGGCAGCAAAGACTTCTGACTTAGGTGTCCAAACCAAATTATAGGCCAAAGCGACATTCCACATCATTGATCTGGGCCTGTCCAGGTGAAGTACATTGTCAGTTAAGTTAAACATAATTTCTTTGCTAAGTTAATGAAATGCTCACATTGTAGCAGATTAAAAGACTAAATTAAGTGTATTACATATTGTCCCTTCTATCAGGTTCAGGGTAAAATTTTTTGTTGAGATCTCTAATCTATTTGGAGTTGAGAGTTGTATAAGATAATAGGCATGCATCTATTTTTCAATCTTTTAAATGTAGTTATCCAGTATTAGGAGCAGCACTTGTTTAAGATGCTGTTATTTTTCTCCATGTAGGAGACATTTTTGATCAAAAACAAGATCCATAGGTATGGCGAATTATGTGCTGGTTTTCATTGATGAGTATGTCCGTTTTGATCAATACCATGCTGTTATTGTTACTACAGCTTTGCAGTAGTACAATTTGAAATCTGAAAAACATAGATTTTTCCAAAAGCTGTTTATTATTCAAGATTTTTTTTTTAGACTACTGTGGTTTTTTTTTTGTCATTTCATAGATATTTTAAATTATACTTGAACTACTTGGCATAGGAAAGGACTTTCTGAACAAGTCGCTGGTAGGATAAACATTAAGACAAGCATTTATTGGAGGGCCCTTTAGGTAGGCCCTCCTCTGAGGCACTCTGACTGCTGATCCTTCATAGTTGACCATTTGTCAACTCCAAGCAGCTAAGCAAGACATTTATCACCTGAAATCTCTCTTCTGGCAGTTAGGGTGACCTTTGAAAGTGGAAAATGAGGAACTAGGTCTTATCCAGACATCCTGGTAGGAAGATAAATAGGAACAGGAACCCTGCCAAGATAATGAAAATAGCAAGCAAGTCTTCAAGATAGCCAGCTTCTTCTTTACACTCTAGACTTGAGGTAAAAGCCTTAAAGCCTTAATGTTTAAAATAAAGGATCTTTAGACTTTTTTTCCTCCCACTACCAGGCTGTTTGCGTAAGGACATGTTCAAGGATTGCATAGAGTAGGCCACACAACAGTTCTGGGCAAATCAACTTGCTTTCCTTTTTCCAAACTAGCTAGAGCTAAATTTGGGATTTAGGGGAGACTCTATAGAGAGTTTTGGATTTCTAAGTGCCCTCTCTGCTTTGCAGAGGTTATTTTTCTTTGTGTGTCTGCTGCACATCTATGTATCCTCACCACCAATAAATGCCTTCTGATAGTTGTTAAAACACACACACACACACACACACACACACACACACAAACAAGCAATAATTTGAATGTCATGTAACCAAAATTTTAAAGAGGCAGTCTACACAATAGGAAAATGAAAAAAATAATTATCAAATATACACCTGGTTGAGTTTTGGTATCTAAAAATATAAAGAACTCAAAAAGAACTGAAGAATAAAAACAAGCAGCAGAGTGAGTTTCTGTGGTCCCTGGAAATCTATAGTCTAGCTCTGGGTTTGCTCTTCAGTCCTGAGGAAACTTGGAGGATTCCAAGAGCATCCTGCACCCTAGTGGAAGACCCCAGAGATCCCAATAGTAACAAGCTGGGAACCCTGCTCCACCAATCCCATCCCAGTCAATCCCATACACAGCCTCCAGAGGTGAATTGCTCATGATCTCCTGAACTCCATTGTCTACCTCTGGTTATCCTTTTCAGGCCTGGGGTACATTAGAGACCCCAAGAATACCCTACATCTCCATAGAGACCTGTGGAGACCCCAAGAACTACCATCTTGGAACATTGCTACGTGAATCTCTTGACAGACTGCCCTGCCTCATGCATAAACAGTAGAGGCAGGTACCCTGACAACCATTATATAGCTTACCACTCCTCTCAAACTTTTCAAGATACCTTGCTGCCATCAGGATCATCCTGCCAATACCAGGGAAAACCAGATGCCTAAAGGACAGCTTAGGAACACAATCAACAACATGCAAGGCAATATGGCACCATCAGATCCAAGCTATCCTGCTAAAGCAAACCCTGGATATACTAATTAAAATGAAGCACAAGAAGATGATCATAAATCTAACCTAATAAAGATGACAGAAGATTTTAGAGATGAATTGAATAAATCCCTTAAAGAAACACAGGAAAATACATTCAAACAAAACAAAAGCCTTAAAGAAGGAAGCAATAAAAATAAAGAAAAACAGGAAAATACAATCAAACAGGTAAAGGGCATGAATAAATCTGCCCGTGACCTGGAATGGGAAATAAAAGCAAAAAAGAAAAGATAAATTGAGGCAAACATGAAGATAGAAAACCTAGTAAAGAGAACAGGAATTACTGACAGAAGAGTCACAAACAGAATGCAGGAGATACAAGAAAGAATCTCAGGTATAAAAGACAAGATAGAAGAAAACAATATACTGGTCAAAGAAAATGCAAAATCTAAAATGTTCATGACACAAATCATTCAGGAAATGTGGGACACTACAAAAGTAGCAAACTTAAATAGAAGAATGAGAAGACTCCCAGCTCAAAGGCCCAGAAAACAACTTCAACAAAATCATAGGAAAAAAAAAAAACAAACCCCTAACCTGCTTCAGTCCTTTCTCTGACTCCTCCATTGTGGACTGAAGGAGCTGAGGGTGTTTGCAACCCCATAGGAAAAACTACAATAACAACCAACCAGTCTGACCCCATAGCTCTCAGGGACTAAACAGCCAGCCAAGGATTAAACATGGAGTGATCCATGTCTCCAGCTGCATATGTAGCAGAGGATGGCCTTTTCAGACAACAGAAGGAGAAGAGGCCCTTGGTTTTGTGAGGGCTCAATGCCCCAGTGTAAAGGAATGCCAAGGCAGGTAGGCAGGAGTAGGTGTGTGTGGGGGAGCACCCTCATAGAAGTAGGAGCAGGAAGCACGGCTTTCCAGAGGGAAACTGGGAAAGGGGATAACATTTCAAATGTAAATAAATAATACAATATATATATATATATATATATATATATATATATATATATATATCCACTAACCTAAAGAAAGAGATGCCTACCAAGTACATTAAACTTACAGAATACCAAACAGATAGGACCACACACACAAAAAAAATTCTCCCACAATATCAAAGCACAAAGAATAAATTTTAAAAGCTGCAAGGGGAAATGCCCAAGAAACATATAATGACAGAAATATCAGAATTACACCTGATTTCACAACTGAGACTCAAAGTAGAATGCCTGGGCAGAAGTGCTACAGGTCCTAAGAGACCATAAATGCCATCTAAGACTATTATACCCAGCAAAGCTTTTAATCACCATAGATGAAGAAACCAAAAAATTTCATTACAAAACCAAATTTAAATTCTACCTTTACACTAACCCTGCCCTGTGGAGAATAAAAGGAAAACTCCAACAAAATGAGGAATTGAGGCTCACTACACTCAAGAAAATATAAAATATAAATAATTTCACACTGACAAATACAGTAGAAAAGACACACACACACACACACACACACACACACAACCATTACCAACATAAAAATAACACGATCTAACAATCATTGGTTATTAATATTTCTTAGCATCAATGGGCTCAATTCCCCATTAAAAACACACAGGTTAAAATAATGGTTGAGTAAACACAATTCCATCATGTTGCTGCATATAAAAATACATCAGAACAGCAACGGTAGACATTATCTCAGAATAAAGGACTGGAAAAATGTTTTGCAAGTAACCAGGCATAAGAAAGAAGCTGGATTAGCCATTATAATATCTGATAAAATAGATTTTCAATGAAAAGTAATCAAGAATGACAGAGAAGAACACTTCATACTCATAAAGGGAAAAATCCACCAAAGGACATTTCAATTATAAACATTGATGCAACAAATGCAAGGGTATCAACATGTAAATGAAACTATTTTAAAGCTTAAATCACACATTGTACCCCACAGCTTAATAGTGGGAAACTTCATTGCCCCACTCTTACCAATGGTCAGATTGGTAATACAGACAGAAAGTAAACGGAGAAATAACAAAACTTACAGAGGTCATGATTTAAATGGACCTAACAAATATCTATAGAACATTTTACCCAAACACAGAAGAATGCAACTTCTTCTCAGCAACTCATGGAACCTTCTCCAAAATCGACCACATAAACAGTCACAAAGGAAGTCTCGAGAATATGAGAGGATTAAAATAAGCCCATGTATCTTATCAGATCACCAATGGACTAAAACTGGACTTCAACAAGAATAGAAACAACAAAAAATCTACCTACTCCTAGAAACTGAAGAACTCTGTACTCAGTGGTCAAGGGGGGAAAAAGGAGAAATTAAAAACTTCCTAGAATTCAATGAAAATTTGGGCACAACATGCTCAAACTTATGGGGCACTATGAAAGCGGTGCTATGAGGAAAGTTCATAGCATTAAGTGCCCTCATTAAAAAATAAATAAATAAAAAGGAGAGTTTCCACACTAATGAATTAAAAGATTAAAAGTACACCTGAATGTTCTAGAAAAAAGAATGCAAACACTTGCAAGAGGAATAAAAGGCAGAAAGTAATCCAACTCAGGGCTGAAATCAATCAATTAGAACAAAACAAAGAATCAACAAACAAAGAGCTGGTTCTTTGAGAAAAGTCAGCAACATAGACAAATCCTTAGCTAAACAAAATAAAAGGCAGCAAAAAAGTACCAAATTTAACAAAATTAGAAACAAAGTGAGACACATAACAATAGACAATGAGGAAATTCAAAGAATCATTAGGTCTTACTTGAAAAGCCTGTATGTACTCCACAAAATTGGAACATCTAAATGAAATGGATGTTTTTCTAGACAGGTACCAAATACCAATTACTGTACGGGTAAACAATCGGAATATTCATATATCTCCCAAGGAAATAGAAACGCTCATAAAAGTCTCCCACCAAAAAAGTTCAGTGCCAGATAGCTTTACTGCAGAATTCTACTAGACTTTCAAAGAAAAGCTAATGCCAGTACTCTTGAAACTATTCCATAAAATAGAGACAGAATGACAACTATCAAACTCATTCTATGAGGCCACAGTCATCATGATACCTAAACCACACAAAAACTCAACAAAGCAAGAGAATTTCGAACCAATTCCCTTTATGAACATTGGTGCAAAATTACTCAATAAAGTACTTGTAAACCAAACCCAAGAATACATCAAAGACATCATTCACCACAATCAAGTAGGATTCATTGTAGGGATGCAGGCATGGGTCAATATATGAAAATTCATCAATATAATCCACTATACAAATAAACTGACAAAAATATCCCCACATGATCATCTCATTAGATGCTGAAAAGTCTTTTGACAAAATCCAATATTCCTTCATGTTAAAAATCTTGGAGAGATCAGGGATACATGACATATAAAGGAAAAACTGGGTCTACTAACCTGGACCCTTCAGGGTTCCCAGTGACTGAATCACTAACCAAAGAGCAAGCATAACGTAGACATAGACCCTCTATACATATGTAGTACATGAGCAGCTTGGTCTTCATGCAGATCCTACAACAACTGGAATAGGAGCTGACCTTGAGTGTGTTGTTTGCCTGCCTGTTGATCATGTTCCCCTAAGTGTACTGCTTTGTCTGGCCTCAGTAAGAAAGGGTATGCCTTGTCCTTCTATGACTTGATTTGAGGGGTGGGGTGTTAGTTGGAGACTAACTTTCAGAAGGGTTCCCCCTTTCAAAAGGAGAAGGGGAAAGTAGAATGGGGGATCTGCATGAAGGGGTACTGGGAGGAGAGTAGGATGGATATTGGGATGTAAAGTGAATAAATAAATACATTTAATAAAAACATTTTTGAGAGAGAGAGAGAATGTGAAATAGAATATCTAAACATGAAAGGAAGTCACTTCTTCCAAAAATACGTTATGTAAAGCCAACAAAAATCAACTCCTAGCTGTCAAGTGTATATGCTGCTTTTTAGAGATCCCAATATGTGATGGCTAATCTGAAATGTCAACTTGAGTAGCTTGGAAATGTCTAGAATAGTGGATCATGCCTCTGAGTTTATCTATGTTTTCAGAGAAGAACAGATCCTTGGACCTCTGTCCTAATCAGTAGATTAATTCTTTGTTCGGTATATAACACACTGGCATTATTAAGAGATCATAAAGACAGGAGGTAAAGCCTAGGTGGAGGAGTTGTCTTCCATAGGACCCTCTTTTGCTCTGATCCCTTTCTGTATGTTCCTTTGTCTATTTCCTAGGTCTTCATGTGAGGACTACTCTAATCCACTACGCTATGACAAACTAACATCTCTAAAACTGTAAGCCAAAATCAATCTTTCCTTCTTCATAAAATTAAATATAAAAGCAAACAATAAATTAAAAACAAAGTTTATATCCAAACAAAATTCTCTAGAGATAAAACATAACATGTGAAGTGACTCTTGGGTATTCCCACTTTACAGTAACCATTGGGCTGAGCATGAGGTACCAGATGGAGGAGTTGGAGAAGGGACTGAAGGAGCTGAGGGAGTTGGCAGCCCCATGGAGGGAGCAACAGTGTCCACTGGTCTGACCTCCCAATGCTCCCAGAGACTGGATCACCAACCAAAAAATACACATGGAGGGACCAATGGTACTGGCCACATATGTGTCAGATGAGGGTCTTGTTAGCCATCAAGGGGAGGAAAGGCCCTTGGGTCTGAGGTTGTTAGATGCCCTTATGTAGGAGAATGCCAAAGAGGGAAGATAAGAATGGGTGGGTGGGTGGATGGGGAAATACCCCCATAGAGGCAGGTGGAGGAGGGAGGGAATGGGGAGCTTCCAAACGGGAGATCTGGAAAGGGGGAAACATTTGCAATGTAAATAAAGTATCAAAAAACCCTTAAAATGTGGAGGAGAAACACTTTAAGCTGTTCAACATTCTTAGCTATCAAGGAAATGCAAATTGAAAGTACATTGATATTTAATCTTATTCAATCTGAATGGCCAATATTAATAAACAAGTGACTGAAGATGCTGGTCAGATTGCTGGATAAACATAAATCTTGTTTATTTTTGGCAGAAGTGAAAACTGGTATAGTCACTATGTAACTGGTATAAAGGTTCCTTAAAAATTAAAAACATAAAGAGTGCATCTCTTATATGTAAATTAAAATAATGATATAAAGTATTCTATAAACATTTGTTAAGCCAAATGAGGGAAGTTTTTATAAAATTATAAGAGTTTCATAAGTAATTTTTCAGTAGTAACTAAATGTCTAACTTAATGACAAACTGGTTCAAATAGAAAATTTCAATTCAACTTGAAAGGCTCACTAAAATCGTTCAGGTCAAAGTTAATAATTTATAGAATTAGTATTTCACATATGTTTAAGGAGAAAAACTATCTCATATTGCAATAATGTATGCATATTATTTTTGGAGACAAATGGTAAATGGAATTTAATTGATAGGTTACATCATATCAAAATAAAATTACTTAATTGCAATCATTATAAATAATCAGATATTTATTTCTTGCTATATATATATACACACATACACATTCATACACATATATGTACATATATATGTATGACACTGAAGACTTAGAACTGTGGGAGATTTTGGAATTCACATTTAATCTCTGGCGAATGGATATTCATGGAATTATTTTTATTTTATATGAAAACAAAAGATTATGGATAGTGTAACCCAGCACCATGATTCTTATACTATCCTTGAAAATATTTATAAAACCTTTCTATTCTTACTCTTGTCATTTCATTTCCTCAAATAAATGAAAAATTTCACTAAAGAGAGGAAAATTGTTCACCTTGCTAAATTTCTCACTTTCTACTCTCAGCAAAGTAACTGGATCACATTAAGTGTTCACAAATAATTGTTAAATAGAATTGAAAACAATAAGTTATAAGCATATTTCTATACTAGAGGAAAAGAGCACAGCATATGTTCTCATGTAGTAATTCACACTTATAAAGTAAATCGTCCAAACTTATTGTAACTATCAATCAAATTTAAGTAGAATGGCACAAAAACTATGAGTTGATTACTAGAACCCCTGTGTATTGGTTGCCTCTCATGGCAAGGCAAAAAACAATAAAATACATTTGCAAAATCTTTAAAGAAATTCTCATGCTAAACAAAGTACTGAAATTCTTTCTGCTACTGTACCTAATTTTCCTATTTCATGCTATTATATAGCTGAATGAAGAAAAATCTTGATGATTTTATACTCATTTGCAACAAAATACTCTATAATCAAGTAGCTATTTAAAAATTATTAACATCCTCAATATGATCCATCATTTGAAACTGTAATAGATTATGCCTTTTCCTATATTCTTTTGAAGACTGTGTTAACTGTATGATCTTTATTATACAGTAAAATGTATGAAAAATAAATTTATATTTTGTTGAGAAATATATTCTATTTTAAAACTCCCAGAGATGTCAAATTCAAAATTAATGAATTAGTTTTTCTTAAATAGAAGTCAGAAGCAGTACCTGAGCTTCTCAAAATTAGGTAGGTACTTTCTTCCAATAAATTACTTGCTTTTATTTATTGGTGTTTTGTTACTTTGCCTTGCCCAGGAAAGACAGACATCTAAAATTCATTTGATCTTTGGTTCCCAGCAGTCTGTTAGTTTGTGATAAAACTGGAATTTATGTAGGTTTGATATATAGAGTTCTCTATGACTGTAAAAATTCAAGCTCTTGTTAGTAATACAGATTTAAATGGAGGCAAAGCTCCTTTGGTTGAATTTAAAATGAACCACAGGAATAGGCAACACACTTGTAACTACAATAACCCTTCATAAAGATTTTACAAAGCCAAGTTGAGAAAGTTAAATTTATTTATTTTATTATTTCCAACTTTTTTAAAGTAACAATGTATATAAAATATTGCAATCCTAAATTAAATTCCAAATTCTCAACATTTGGTCCTGGACATATTTTGCACATATTTTGGTACCTTAGATAAGTGAGTAAGCTCTTCTATGTCTCTGTTCATGATATAGAAATGACATTATTAATGTTGGTAACCTAAAAGGTATAGAAAGATTACTTTCAATAAAATGTGTAGAAAAGAATACAAGAAAATGTGTATGTTTTTGTACCTCCACTGGGCATATTTTGTTAAAATCTCTATCGATTAAAATACTGAACTCCAAATGTTAAACTTATGATGGTCTTAAAATATACTGCTTTCTATGTTTAAATATCTTTCTTGCTCTTGCCATAAGATAGAAATTGCCTTATACATAAGAGCCTGCTCATCCTTCTCACTGTGTAGAAGCCACAATTGGTATGTTTCATAAAAATCTGTTTTAAGTTTTCTGTTACTTTCTATATACTTTTGTGTGTGTGTGTGTGTGTGTGTGTGTGTGTGTGTGTGAAGACATGTGTCCACAGAAGCTCCAAGAGATAGTGGAGAAGAGAGCCTGAGATCTCCTTGAGTAGGAATTAGATGTTGAAAGATAAATTCAAATCTCCAGCTCCATGTGTCATCAAATTTTATGATACCTTATCATCTATAATTTTTTTTAATCATTTCTGTATCTAGTGGCCAGTAGACTAATATGTCTTTTTAAAAAAGAAATATCTTTTAAGAAAAAAAAGTAAAAGGTAATTTATCACTCTAGAAATATAATTTATAATGTCCTTCTCAAATATGAGGAATAATACATTAAAAATCAAAAGAGAAATTATAATTCTGAAAATTGAATCTTTGAGAGTTATATAAGTAAATCTGTTATGAATTAACATACATAGGTTTAAGAAGTATTGTTTATTTCATCAAGATTTATTTACTTTAATCAAAGCATTAAAATATTGATTAAAATATAGGTTTACCATTTGAAATACAAGCAAGTAAAATTATTAATAAAAAATGTTTTAAAATGTAGGTTGTAGGGACCACAAGAAAGCTCAACAAAGATGTCTGCAGCCAGTTGAAGCACATGCTATATCTTCAGGCATTTCATGGCTGGGGAAGTAAACTAAATCATACAAGTTGTTCCTTGGCATGCAATATGCACGGAAATGAACACAGACCCAATGAATCAATAAATATAATTGAGTTACTTAAAAGAGGTAATGTAACTAAAATATAAGGCAAAGCACAGAAAATAAAACTGTTTTAAAACTTGGCATATTAATAAGTCTTCTAACATCGAATTTGTTTTTAATGAAAGAAAACTAAAAAAAAAAATTATGCACCTGGCAGTCCAAAAAGTTTTAAATCTGACATTATTCAAATTATGACAATCAAGTTAAAGTACCTCAAGCAAGCTATATTTTCATATTAAATATAAAATTTAAAACATGAAATTCACATATATTATGTAAATTATGTTTATATTAATCCAGGCTTAATTATTAGTATAAGATACATGATTTCTGACCTTTGAATTTTAGCATCAAAGTATGTAAGTAAATATTTTTCCAAAAACTGAACGTAGCCCATGGGGAACCTAAAATCAAGATTGTAAACATTTCAGTATCTCAGAATTTCAAAGAGAGTTTAAACAATAAATAAATAGCTACAGTTACAATTAACAATTAACAATATATGAATTTTTTGGTTACAGTCATGTACATCATATCTACTTATGTAGTATATACTCATTTCATGACATTTGTTGCTGTAAATGATCATTGTTATTTTGAAACAGTCTAGTAGTATGAAATGACAAAGTGTTAATGTTATGGTATTTATTTATAGCTCACATATGGTAGTGCAACTGAAAGAAAATGCAACTTTTGTTTGTATATGAATCACCATCAGAAAGGAAGATAGGATTACATATTTATAATTCCAACTAAGTAAAAATATGAAGCAGAACAAACAAAGAACTAATGTCAGAAAGATGGGGGGAAGCAAAAAATAAATGAATATAGATATCACATAGGAATAAATCTAAAATCAGTAAATAAAATAATTTTGTGAAGCAAAACAAAATGCCAAATAGTACAGAAACATGGTCTACAAAACATCAAATGAAACATTTCCTATTAAACAGTAGGCACTATTACATAACAAAAGTATAAGACGAATATTGTAAAAAATCATTAGCTTTTCATAATCAGTAACTAAGGGGGAAAATTAACAGAAGGAATTTTCAAAATACTTGATGGCACTGTGTAGGCAGCTAGGGGTTGGGGTTAATCATCAATAAAGTTTCCAACTATGAATCCTGTGTACTGAAATAATGACCTGTGTGGGAAGACATGGCCATATGTTCCACAGTGACACAAATGTTTTAAGGGTAACTATACAGCCTCACATATAGAGGAACATATGTCTGAATCCTATAAATTTGAACAAGAACCAAAGAGAGAACCATATAGTGAACAGTGGTTAATATAGAAACTTATAGGTTGTCAAAATGCAGAGAGGGCCAAGGGAGTCTCCAGCTACAAATCCTATATGTCTACCCTACTCTTTTCCAAGGCTCAGGACCACTATGGAAGAAAGGACATAAATGTTATGAGAGCCAGAGGTCTAGGATGACTGGACTGAAACTTGTCTTCTGAGCATGACAGGACTGCAGCAGTATTTAACTCACAGCTGCTATGGTTGCCTCCTCAGGATCCATACCATGTCAATGCAGTCATCCTTGTAGCACAGAGCAAGCTCTTAACTTTAACTGAAATGCTGTGGGCAGCTGATAGCTTTTAAAGGATGGGAATCACTGGCTTTAAGACTATGACTCCTGATAGGTCAATTATATGTTTGTAGATGTCAGCACAACTAGGAAAGAGAGGCTGCACAAACTGGAATCAATGAGTTATTAAAAACAATACTTTATGAAATTGGGAAGGAAGCAAGGTAGAGCTCAATCCTTGTGGAACTAAGGGAACTAAGGGATGAATATAATCAAAATATATTGTTTGAATTTTCTAAAACTTAATGTTCATTTAACAATAGCTAAGACAAAAATTATATCAACACTATAAAAACATCACACATACACACAGTTATGTGGGCATACAAGCATGTCTATTGTTTATGCATCACCCCAGTACACATAAACATATATGACTCTCACAGGACTTTAATAATATGTAAATAGAATTTGAAATTAGAAGGCAGACATGGCCAGGAATGGTCTGCTATAAGATGGAGGAACGTTAATATGAATAAAATTAATTGTCTATAAATATGAAATTCTCAAAAAATAATTAAAAATGAATTTACAAACATATCGAAAGGCAAAAATTCTGGAATGAAAAATAAAACTGTTTCTCTAAGTGAAAACATAGCATTAAAATATAATTTTTGTATTTAAATAGATTAATAAATTGCTATTTTTCAAGAAAAAATATAGAATATTTTTCTTAACATTTGCACATTTATAAGTTGATAATTTGAGAAATAATTAGTTGAAATTGTTTGAAAACTTATTTGTGAGAATCATACTAGAATAGTAAGATAATTCAGAAGGAGTAGGAAAGTCATTAAGAACTTAAAAATAAAATTAAACACACAATCTTTTCTAGATAAGAAGGGAACAAGAGCCAGCTGTCTAAATGTCCATCTCTCTAAGCCATTTTATTTGTTGAATGTTCCATTATGTCTGGGAAATCTGAGGATCTTAGTGATGTTTCAAGCTCTGGTGTTGATGTATTTTTCTCTTTCCATTGGACTAAATCTAAATGTTTTCCCTTTTGAATCCTCCAAAACTTCTCTTCTCATAAAGTTTTTGTTTCAGTATTTAACTTCTAAACTTAGAAAGATTTATCTTTTTTCATGAGGTAATTATGAGTTCCTGTGAATTTGTTTAAGCTATAGCCCCTGTAGCCCCAACTGGCTTTGAGAGTATTATTACCTCTGCCTCTTAAGTACTAATTCTACAGGTATGTATCAAGATAAGCTACTTATCATATCGCTTTCTTATTCTACAGTATGATATTCTGAGTCATCTACAATTGTGACTGTGTTAATTTTTATAAATATCTAATTTTGCAAGCTATGAATTTGTATGTTACAAATTTACTGCCAATACTGCATTGGCTAACCTGTAGAACAATGGTGGTAAGACTCCATTGATGAAGATACCATGTATTCAAATCACAAAACGTGGAGATAGCAATCAAGTAATTACCTGTAAGCTTCACCATACTGGTTAGCTCTCGTATTGCATTCTCTTTAAGAAGAAAAGGCATCTCCAATCTCTTCTAGCTTTGAACCTTGAAGATTACAATCATAACTGGTCTGGTAGAGCTGCTGGTATAATAATGGCATGGAAGTTATAAAAGTAACAAACCACTTTGTGATTAGATCTGAGCCCTGATCCATGAAATAGAACTCATGGTCAACACTGATAACAATGCAGAGAATAAGAGTCTGTGGTGTTTGCAAGCCTAAATGGGATGTGCATCTCATACCTTTCACCTCAAGGCATAAGGATCTTCTTGGAAGAGGGAGTAGAAATATTCCAAGAGCCAGAGATGATGGGCTCAATGAAATAGTGTTTTCTAGACACAACAGAAAAATTTCACATATGAACTCAGTGATTGGTATAGCATACCAAGACCTGAACAATCTCAAGCTTAACAAAATTCCAGCATGGACCCAGCATAGTGTGGTGAAAGTGGATAGGAAATCATGGCACTAGCTCAAGATATAACTGGAAGAGAAAGAATTGGTTTTCCTTAATGATACTGCTCCTTATAGAAATGCCACAGTCCTTGGCAGGCTCTGTGCCCAAATTAGATAGCACAAATTGGACTTGGTAAGGTAGAAATAAATGAAAAGAAGAAAACTCATATTTGAATAGAAATGGTGAGAAGATAGAAGAGGGTGAATGTGATGAAAACAAATTGTATGAATTTCTGACAGTTAAAATACGGTTTTAGAAAATATTATAAACATTTATCTGTAATGTGATGGTTTTATTTTTCCCAGCCAGATAATATTAGCTCCCAAACTTAAACATGTGAATAGATTATTGAATGAGAACAATGTTCAGGAGTATAAGTATTGAGTTACAAGCAGTTGCAGGTTTTTCATTAATTTCTGAATTCAGTATATCTGCATTGTTTTCAATCATAATCAGTGTTGCCTCAAGTAATCTAGTTTTCACATCCTAATGAGTTTATAATATTTCATTTTACTTCCATGGATTATTAATTAATTATTCTATCTATTGACATCCCAAATGTTGCCCCAACCTCATTGTCCCCCCAACAGAGATCTTTCCCCATCTGTCATCTCCTTCCACTACGTAAGGGTGCCCCCCCCCCAATTAACCCCAACTCTGGGACATCAAGTCTCTACAGGATTAGCTTCATCCTTTCACACTGAACCCAAACAAGGCAGCCCTCTGCTATAAATGTGCCAGGGACCTTGGACCAGCCCGTATATGCTCTTTCATTGGTGGCTCATTCTCTGGGAGCTCTCATGGGTACAGGTTAGTTGACACTAATGGTCTTCCTATAGGGTTGCCATCCCTTCAGTTCCTTCAATCCTTCCCCTAACTGTACCATAATGGTCTCAACCTCCATTTAGTCCTTGAATGTGAATATCTGCATTTGTCTCAATTTGCTTCTATTAGAGCCCCTCAGATGACATGTCTGCAAGCACAACATAGCACCAATAATAGTGTCAGAGATTAGTGCCCACCCATTAGATGAATCCTAAAATTGGGCTTGTCACTGGTTACCTATTCCTTCCATCTGCTCCACTTTTGTCCCTACATTTCTTTTAGACAGGAGCAATTTCTGGCCAAAAGTTGTATAAGTGGGTTAGTGTCCTGATCCCACCATTAGGAGTAGTCTCTGACTACTGGAGGTGGTCGTTAGTATATGCCAAAAAGATGCTCAACCAATTAAATGTGGGTGACTTTTGTCAAAATGCCCAACAGTGGGTATATGGAACTTGAAGATTCCACTTAAAGTAGTCATTAAACTTTCAATAACCTTATTAAGAATCATTCTTTTAAGGGTTTAAAATTTAAGTCCCCATAGTCTAATATTCACAATTTAATTTTATGCTTATTTGCAAAATATATTTTCATATTTTGACACATTACATAATTGTATTGTTTGTTCTAATACATGCTATCTGTTTTTTATATATTCTAGATATAAGAATTTTATAGGAAATACAGTTTGCAATTATTTTTCTGTATAGTATAAGCTTTTTAAAACAGTCTTTTGAGAAAATATTGGTATAGTACAAATCACTATTTTTGTTTTTTTTTTTTGAGTTTTGATTTTTGTGATAACTTCATAAACTCTTTAATCTCAAAGAATTTCTTTTAGGAGCTTTCATAAGTCCATGGTTCATTTACAAATTATTCTTGTAAAAGAAATGCAACAAGACAAGCTTCAATTTCTAGTCAATTGTTATTAAACTGAATAACCATTATCATTGGTTATGTAGTTGGCAGTCAGGTGATTGATAACTGTGATCCTTGCCTTTCCTCTTCAGTCTTTTCTTCAAACTAACTTCAATGTATAATGTTGTGCGTTTCATTACATTTTTCAAAACATAGGTTTGCCACCTCACCAGAAACTCAGAAACAAAATGTCCAAGTTACTATGTAATGAAACCATGAGCTGTCACAAACCTTTTCTTCTTTAATTTGATTTTCTCAGATGTTCTGATACAATGGTGTAAAATTAATGTGTCATCTAAGGACATTTCCTTATATTTGTAGTTATCTAAAACTTTTATCATGAATAGGTGGTTAATTTATTATATGAGTCTTATCTATTGTTTGATACAACAACTTTGACATGTTGGCATAGAGGATCACATTAGTTGATTTCTCAATACTGAATGAATTTTGTATCTCTTTATTTAATTCCTTAGTCAATATACATGACATTATATGCAAACTTCTGAGTTATGTTGGCCAATTTACTAAAAATGATTCATATATATATATATATATATATGTATATATATATATATATAAATGATTTGTGTACAGGATTTTCTTTGTAAACTTTTTTCTGCTTATTATATAAGGGAACATTAAATAAAATAATGAATTGAAACCACTGCTTCATATTTTATTTTCAGAAATGCATTCCATTGGGTTAGTGTTAATTATGTTTTAAATATCAGAGAGAATTCTAGAATTCTCCTATGAAACAGTACAGACTTACTTGTCTTTATTTGTGGTATTCCTAAATCCATCAGTTGAATATGCTTAATGCTAATAACAATTCAAATTACTTCTTTCCTTTTGCATATGTTGAGGTTCTGGATATTTTGCAAAGAACTGTTTGACTTTTGATTTGAGGCTTTTTCTCTGTCACAAGTCTGTCTATTTATTGTAATTATAAATGTGCTTTTCCATATTGGTTTAGCTCTGTCATATGTATTTTCATAAATGTTATATTGATTTTCATTTACTTCAATTCATTTTAATTATTGTAATGTCCTTTTTTTTCCATTGGGGCAATATATAAGTACCTTAGCTAGTTTTTAAAAGTCTGAAGTATTGCATTTTCTTTATAATAATTATTATTATTTCTTCACTATTAAAATAATTAATTCCTATTTTCATTCCACTGTGAATGGAAAAATTATTCACTATGGTTTAAATCATTTTAATAATAATATATTTGTTCCATGGCACATAATCTGTTAAGAAATGTTTGCTAAAGTTAAATTGAAAAGAATGTATATGATTACTCTTGAATAGGATTTAATAATCTCATATATCCTTTGAGATGTCAATTAAAGAGAGAAAAGAAAAGAAAGAATTAGATGTTCAATTATAACTGTGATAGGTAAATATTACACAGAATTTACAAGTTGCTACCTTCCTTAGAAAAAGATTTTAGGTTATATGATCAAAAATTGAATTCAAAAGGCTTATTATCAGGTCCTTTCACATGCCTTATGTTTCCAAGAGAAAATTTCCCTCTCCCTCTCCCTTTCCCTGTCTTTCTCTGTCTCCCTTTTCCTGTCCCTCTCCTTCAATCCCTCTCCCCCTCTTTCTCTGTCTCCCTTTTCCTGTCCCTCTCCTTCTATCCCTCTCTCTTTCCATGCCCCTTCCTCCAGACTCTCTCCTCCTCTTTTCCATGTATGTGGCTTTTATAAAGTTCCTCTCCTTACCACACATTTATTTGGTTATTTGGAATTCACTGTGTTCCTATCTCTATTTTTTGGGGGAGGGGGGATAATTGTTCTGTGGCTAGATTTTCAATGCTCATCTCTGGTATCTCTAATACACAATAGGCCATTGAAGTTAAAATGTTAACAGTTAGACTTGATCTATAGATCAATAATTGGGGGTGGGGGGATGCCACATAAATGGAAGCCTCTTTGGCTCTTGGGCTTTGAGACTTGATGTACAAGAAATAAATCACTAGCTATTACTATTATTATTTACACTGAATTATGTTTTGGCTTTTGGCTCTTATTTTGTACAAGAGAGTAAGATATTTCTTAATCTTTAAGTACTGATATATATGTGTGTGTGTGTGTGTGTGTGTGTGTGTGTGTGTAGTTTGTATATATACTTTTTTCTTTTCCTATCCTTATGAAGATTCATCATTGCTAATATTTTATTATGCCAAATCCAATTCCCATGTAAGTTAAGATAGTGTTACTATGGTAACAGATATACTTTGTAACCAACCTAGTGTAATTATTAGTTTCCCATTTCTTTGACCAAATAATTAGGAAACGATAATGGGAAACTGCATGGATTTATTTTGTCTCATATACTGAGAAGTTCTTGTTCAGAGTTATGTTCCTTTATTGCTGTATAGTAGAGAAGGCACACTTTTCTTTTCAATGTAAAAGAACAGAAAGAAAGATAAAGGCTAGAACCAGAAAAAAGTTCTCAAACTCATGAATCCTGTAACCTACTTCCTCCAACTAAACCCTACCACATAATAAAACTTCAGCTGTCAACACATAACACATCAGTGGATTAATGCATTGATGAAGTTAGCTCACTGAGGCAATCATCTCTCAAGAGTATTGCCAGCTAGGGACCAGACTTTCTACCTGTTACCATTTGGAGACATTTTGTTTTTAAACAATACTAGTTACATAAAAACAAATTGACAATTATTTTTCTCTCAGTAAAATTCCAATGTCAAGTTGGATCCAAGCTGTCCTTCAGAAAACTAGCATGAAGTATCTGTGATTTTCAACGTGTAGTTTAAAAGGTTGAACTTTTCTAGAATATATTATGCCAAAAGCAGCAGAGACTCTGCTCACTGTTAATTTTACAGATTTATCATGGCAAAGATATCCATTGCATGTATATACATTCCATTGTCCAGAAATCCTAATATCATTCCCATACACAATGAACAATATTTTCTGAAGCTAATCAGCCCCTTTCTTTCACAACTCTGCTATACGTACTTTGTAATTTCACATTTATAGAAATCCATTAAACTCACATTTTATACATGATTGAACTAAGACTTAGAGAGATAAAGCAAAGACTAAGAAACTTAGAGCAAGCAGAAATATAATCCCAGGATTTGTAACTTTAAAATTCACAGGATTTCACACTAAGACTGAAATTATATTCATAAGCACATTATCCAGAGAGAAGTGAGTAAAATAACTTATTTAATAGTGTTGAATTAAAAAAATGCCTTTTTAATTTTAATATAATGTTAATATCAGGTTTATTGTATTTGTTTTTTATAAATCATCCCACTGTAATTTCCATTGTTGTAACAACTGCAAAGCTTATACTTATACTTTATAGAAGGAAATAAGAACCTCTTTAACAGTATTTGCCATCTTCTGCTTTCAGGTTAATGTGGAGCATCCGACTATCTGGATCATGACTTCTATGCACTGTCTCTGCAGATATAGGTACCAGAAGACTTTACCAAAATAATACTGATTTACTATTAATCACAGCTGATCCTTTTAGCCCAGCTCACGAGGAGCAATTGTTTCAGTGAAGCACCAAATATTTCTTTTCCACTAATTTTTAATTCAAATACATTCACGATAAAGAGTTTGAGAGACTTTCAAACTTCTATATAAAACTACACAAGCTCATCTTCCATTTTCTCTATTCTTGTATTCAAGCACCACAGTGTAGCCTATCAATTACTGAGCATGCCATAGTTATTCACACTCAGTATTTCAAATCCTGACAACAATATTCCCATAAAACAACTTGGTCAGGCGAATCAAGGAAACACCCCACTTCTTGTATCATCTTTTGCTCTATTTTGTTTCCTGTTGTGACAAGCAGATGACTAAAAGCAATTTGGGAATGAAAAAGGTTAATTGGTTTTTACACATGGTTAAAATCCATCACAAAAGTAAACCAGGGCAAGATCTCAAACAGAAACAAGAATGCAGCTTGCTGGATTGCTACCATATTCAATTTCAGGTAAATTTGTAGTATGTTCAGCATAGGTCTAAAATGCCCCAACCATTGCCCACAGGCCAATCTTGTAGAAGTAATACTTCAATTGAGGTTCCAGATTCTTAGGAGAAACTACTGTGTCCTTGACAAAAATACTAATGAAAAAAGAAGCAAAAATTTATCTTAAATATTATAAAAATTTACTTTTGGATATCTGAATATAAAAATATACCTTACATACATTTTGTTCTTCATGTAAGTTCTTATTTTTCTGTTATTTAAACAATTGCTATCACTTATTTTATATAATGCATGGTTTAATGTTGAAATTAATCAGTATATTTTATTTTCAAGGGTAGATAAGAGTACTACAATGGGATTGAAACCATACCAGTTTGTTTGCTTTTCATAATAATATATTTTGAGATCAATATTCTAGCTGTCAAAATGAGTCCTAATTTGAATAATTAGAAAAAGAATGAAATTAGTAAATCACTTCATGCTGTCCCCGTTTAATAAAAATGGCTTATATATTTGTGACATTTTAAGGAAAGGAAAATACAACTGATCAAACATAGTTACAGTTTTAGGTAAGTGTATCTTAAATGTGTGGTTAATAATTTTACATTAGGAGATGTGAAATGTTCTTTCATAATATACAAAGTTTGAGAATGAACTGACATACTCTATCAGCAATTATTGTAGTAACACAGCAATCTTATTAAATCAAATGAAAAAAAAAACAATAAAAACAAAACATGTGAGAAAAAAAAATCTCAGAATTGATTGTAAAGTTTCTGAACCAAACCCAAGATTGCCATCTGTGAGGAAATTTGTTTGTGTGACATTTACAATTTTATGTCACATTACAATACTTTATTGATCAATCAGTTAATCACCTTTCTTATCTGTCATCATGGTTGGAGCTGCCGCCATGATGTTGATTTTTGTGAAGACCCTTATGGGGAAGACCATCACTATTGAGGTTGAACCCCTGGACACTATAGAAAATGTAAAGGCCAAGATCCGGATAAGGAAGGAATTCGTCCTGATCAGCAGAGGTTGATCTTTGCTGGTAAGCAGCTGGAAGATGGCTATACTTTGTCTGAATACAACATTCAAAAGGAGTCTACCCTTCATCTTGTATCAAGACTCTGCGGTGATGCTAAGAAAAGGAAGAAACATTACACCATTCCCAAGAAGAATAAGCATAAGAGGAAGAAGGTTAAGTTGGCTCTGCTGAAATATTCCAAGGTGGATGAAAATGGAAAAATCAGCCCACTTCGTCGAAGGTCCTTCTGATGAATGTGGTGCTGGAGTTTTCATGGATAGCCACTTTGACAGGCACTACTGTGGCAATTGTTGTCTGACTTACTGTTTCAACAAACCAGAAGACAAATAGTTGTGTGTGAGTTTTCTTCTTCTTCTTCTTCTTCTTCTTCTTCTTCTTCTTCTTCTTCTT